>MU224300.1:1393418-1414690 GCA_018584345.1 Thuja plicata
TTGTTAGAGGATTTTTATACATAGGTTGTCACTTAGTATCTGGCATCTATGCTACCATCCTTGAATCAGCCTTTAGACTATCAATAGGCTTTATGCTAATCTTACTACCATCCTTGAATCAGCCTCCATCTTAAACTGTCAATAGGCTTTAGGTAAGACCGATGCTACTATCATGAGTCAACCTTTTTGGTAATTTGTTAGGATATACCTCAATTATATAAGACGGTTAAGTCCTGCTCTGCTAAGAGACTTAATGCTTCAATGGTTAAACTGAAACACAATGACCTAGTGTTTCTAATGCAACTTTGAATTGCAGATATTCAAATCTATTTATGTACAATACCTCTCTGATCAATGTATCAATTCAATTCCTTTGTGCTTCACACTTTCTACTCTGTGATGCTGTGCTTCATTGTTCGTCGGTGTCTGCAGAATTCTTTAGCTCTCCCTTAGCTTGATTGATCAGGACTGTATGAAGTTTACCCTTCACCAGTTTCTCTTCAGCATCTTCTTTCAATTCACTCCCCTGTGTATCTAATTGTTTGCGAAAATGAATTATGCTTGTCTCTTATATAGACATGATATTCCTTAATTCTTGATTCTTGATTCTTGGCGTGAAAAACAATCTAGCCAATTTGATTTACGACTTTAACTCCTAATTTATCTCATAGTTATCTTCTTGCCAACTGTATAAATCAATTGCTTAACTGTGGTTGAATAAAACAAATAAAACAACCAGTTAAGTCTATCCTTAAGCTCTGCCAGCTAGATATTTTGTCATTTTCTAATCTCTCTGTTTTGTCGGTCAATTCTGCAGTTCGTCGTCGGTGACAACTGCCAGTTCCGTCGGTGTAACTTCAGTTAGCTTTGGGATCTCCGTCTGTCGAGCATTATTGGATCTTGCTCGTCGGGCAACTCTATTTTCAGCTTTTCGTGCATCCTGTGATTCTGCTTCATCGGGCAACACTGTCTTCTACTCATCAGGCATCACTGTGACTTTATCTTTATCTTTATCTTTACTGATGGTGTGCACTCCATCAGTGTGGTCTGTCACTTAGTGAATACTTGACTTTTATGCATTGTTGAAGGCATAACCTCTGTTCCATTGATTCTCTCAAGTCTTTAGCATTATGTATATGACCATACAGATGATATCAAGTTGACATCAATGACAATACAAACCATTAACTGGTTTAATATTTTGCATCATCTTCAACTTAACATTATCAAACATTCAATCAGTTACATGTCATCATCTTCCACTGTGTACAGGTTTCACCTTGAATAGAGGATCATAATCTAGTAAAATATTTTCTAAATTTTTCTTCTTATTATTAAATGTTTCATTTCGAATAGTTATATTTGTCATTTTAGTATCTTGGATATTTTATGTCTTCTATGAATTTGTTCTTGCTTCTCTATATGAACAAAAAAATATGTTATAGGGTTTTATACAACTTTTGTTTTGTGTCAGCGTGAGGAAAAGAATTTTGCACAATATGTTGGTGTCTATGATCAAGACCTTTAGCAAGTTACCCCAAGTTCCCTATCACCCCTATCACTGTCATTCTTCAATTCTATGGTGCAATAGTGAGATATTTTCATTAGTTTGTAGCAATGAAGTATTTCATATTGTAAACTTGTAATTTGTTCCTCAATTACTTATTTCATTTGTAATAATTAGAATAGTCAAACCATTTTTAATAGATGATTCATCTGAGTGTAGGATATAAGATTTACTCTTGAAGGATATGCTTTCCTCTATAAGAGTTAAATTTTATATACTACAAATGGAAGGTCCATTGGTTATCCCAAGAAATGTCACCATAGCAAACTTGCCTTGGGGAACAACGTTTTGACTAACTATGATTGTCATTCATATTGAATGCAATTATAGTGATGGGAGTCCAATGGCTCGAGCCTCGGGGCACCATTGAGATGAATATCTAAGAACTCTTCACACACTTTTATTCCAAAAAAAAGAAGAATTAAAGAGAGTTACATGCAAAAGATCTAGAATATGTAAACTCTAATCAAATGCAAAAGATCTAGAATATGTAAACCCTAATCAAATGCAAAAGTTGCTCTACAAAGGTTAAATAAGTTTCGAGGAAATTTTATTTTCTCTAGACTCCACCACCACCAAAACTTCACAGTGGACAATAGCAATCAACATCAAAAACAAGTATTTTATGGTCTCAAGGAAAATTTGTCTAGAACATAAAACAAAAGTCAATATATGTGAAAAGAATTTTAGAGTATGATTGTGAAAAGAATTTTAGAGTATGAGATTGGGTTTTCTAAGGTCTCAACCATATCACTAGCATAGCTATATATTTCAAAAAATCTCCTTAAAATATGCTAAGAGATGTTAAAGTAAAAATTAATTGTTCAATTGCATTAAACAACAATAAGAAAAATACAAATATAAACATATAAATGCTAAATATAAATATAAAATATATGTTCCAAATGCTCAATAATGAACATTTATTATTCATTGGTTAGCCATAAACCTCATTCCGATCAATAATTCTATTTAAAAGTTCAAAATCTACCTATTGCATATATTTTGTTTTTCAATATTAATTAGAAAATATTTATTATTTAAATAATAATAATAAATTGATCTTTCCGTACTCTAATTTTCCATATTGAAAAGGACGGCGGGAGCACCAAAAAACTGGGAACTATTTCATCCTCCATGGGGAAAGCAATTTCATTAACCATATCAATAATCATTAAAATGTTTCCTATGTTTCCATTGATTGTGTCCTGTAGAGCACATCTTATCATTGCTCCTCGAGGGTTTTAAGGATTGGATTTGTCTTCCAAGGCCATTTATTCTCTGGTGTTTTAAGGATTGGATTTAATCTAGGCTACATATATCTTACCTTTGTTCTTGATTTGCACTAATTAATTGTAACTCCACTCCTTGTTCCAGAACATTTTTTGGTGAAATCAGGACATTCAATTTTTTGGTGGCATCAGCACATTAACATTTATATATTTTTCAGCCTCTATTCCAAAAATTTCTTCAAAGCTTATAGCGTCTCCAGCCAATAATCTAAATACAAAATAACAATTTGCCTAGCAATGTATAGGTCTCTAATGAGGACTGTGGTATGTATTTCATTGTTGGAAAAATCAATGTTTACATTTTTCTTTGATGGAGATTTAGACCGCGAGCGTGGCAGCACAGCAGGGGGCATAAAGCCTGTGAGCCAACCAGTCTAACAAGGATTTTCAAGAAGCAATTTTAGCTACCCAATATGAAAGCACCAGCCTATGGGCTAAAACCTCTTCAGCTAAGAGCCAAGGACTAAGAGAGATTCATTCTGCCAAATTTGCTTGGTACGATCTCAACCTCATCCCTTATGATGTCAGTCTTGCACTCAGCAAGACTTGATCACTGGTGGGATCATTAGGAGTCATTCAACTTCACTAGTAGACCAAAGGCCCATTGACGAATTTACATTTTTAAATAAGATCAATTTAGTGACTTGGGATTAGATTTGATAAATTAATTTAACAAATAATAGTTGGGAGTTAGTTTCTATAGGGTAGTTTAGAAGTTCTTGATTAGTGATTGTGTTAATGTGAATAATAGTTTGTCTCAATTTACAGGACATTTGTCTAGACATGAGTAGTTTGGAGTGTTATGAAGAGGCTTGGTGGTCAGGTAGAACATTTGCCTAGACATGAGTAGTTTAGGGTATTCTATGAAAACTTAGTGGGTGACACTTACAACAAAATAAGGATAACCAGACCTCGCCCAAGAATCTTGTTTCTTTATCAAATTTCAAAAGATTGGCAATGTAGCATACAAACTGGAAATGCCTCCAAAAACAAAAACAAATACAGTTTTTCACGGCTCTTGTTTTATGAGTGTTATTAGACAACAAAATACAACACATAGTTTACCTATGCTCAATGAAGAGGGGTGAAACATCTTGGATTTTGAAGAATCTCCAAACACGCACAATGAAGCAACAAACAAAGTTAAACACATCCTCATCAAATGAAAGAAACTGCTTGTTGAAGATGCCATGTGGAAAATGAAGCTTCCATGCACAAGAAACCACAATTAGGGGAAAGTCCCCAGTAGCCGTTAGGGGGTCCAATAACCATGTCATTTTTGTCATGTTGACCCACCAATTACTAATACTAAAGGAGCCCCAAAAATGAAAACACATGTACCAATAGTCGATCACACATGTACTAATAGCCGATCATTTTTTACCTTTTTGGTTGGTCATTGGCCCATCTGTGCACCACTATTGGGACATTTTGTAACGACTACTAGGACATTTGGCCACAAGTACTGGCATTTTTGAGTAAACAGCTATTGGTGCAAGAACGTAGCAGGTACCGAGCGACACTTTGAAAAGGCCATTTTTTGACCACTCTGTGTTCGACGGTCTCTACAAAATGATCTGTGAATACCCAGAAGTTGAAATCTTAGCTTTAAGCTCTTGACTCACATGCGGAGCTACACCCAAAAAATCATCAAAATCCGACTTACGGTTTAGGAGTTCTAGGTGTGCGAAGTTAGCCTGGGCAACTACTAGAGACTTTCCCCTAATCCATGTTGACATCAATGCTTGTTTGACGTCGGGGAGCATGCCATGCTCATAACCCATTGAAGGTATTGGGCTATTTGACAACCACAGCTCACATAATCCTCGTCTTACTTTCTTACTTATTTGTTAGTACCTAAGCATGTTTGTTGGAACTTAGGCCAGGCTCATTAGGATTATGGCATTAATATCATCTAATGGTGCCTATATAAAGAAAGTAGTAGGTTGTTTACGATCATATTAGATGTTTTGTTCTTATCGTACGACTTTTAGCAGTTGCCCACTCAAACTCTTCACAAGTACTACGTAATTTTATTACATACAGTGGGTGCTAAGAGTTGTGTACCACTATTCATGATATATCAAGTCAAGAAGCCATTGAATTCCAATAAATCATCACATAGTTTATTGATTATTTCTTCGACTTTGGGATCGTTTTATTCATTTTGAATTCCTATATTTCAAGACCCATTTTTTGGGCACATTTGAGGAGAATAATATCAAAATTTTAACTCTCATATAAACAAAAAAAAAATCCATATAGAGAATCACTGCAAATTGATCCAAACTGTAAAAGAAATTAATTATTCTAAACACTTAAAGATTATGTTTGTTACTAAAACAAATAAGCCCCGTGATACTTTTTGGATCAGTTTCTTCCCGGTTTTCCCAAAATGAAAATATGTGTACCTAGAATCCCAAAAGGCAAGTATCATGAGATGTCCGCATGATATGGTAGTATTTGACATAGTACATACGCTAATAGCATTCTTCAAGAACATGTTGTGTCGAACCTCTGATTTTTTTGTGTACTTGATTCTTCAGGGAATAGGTTAAGCCCTTTTTAACTCTTAAATAAGCCAAAAACAATATATATTGTCTACAAATTAATAACATCCTTCAGATTTGATGTTATCGAAGGTATATTGCTTTCATTGCATTTGTGAATTTCCAAACCTTATCAAATAATCAACAACATATACAGCCTACTAGGCAAAATTATTAGTGTTATCTAATGTTTGCAATATAAAAAGCTCAAATACAGAAAGCAGCAAGTGAACCAGCAATGCATTTATGATTATCAAACCAGTCATGAA
The DNA here is from genome assembly GCA_018584345.1 of Thuja plicata. Lineage (NCBI taxonomy): Eukaryota > Viridiplantae > Streptophyta > Pinopsida > Cupressales > Cupressaceae > Thuja > Thuja plicata. The sequence goes on from MU224300.1 coordinate 1,399,096, forward strand.
TCCTGCTTAGGAAGACAACTTTACTATTTCAAATGGAACCCGTAGCCCAACCACTTGACCGACAACAGACAGCCAGGCTATAAGGTATTGACAAATAATCTCTGTCCTCAAGGTATTACATGCGGTGGACTCAATGTTACTTTTGTTAAAATTGTCGCCACCACTGATGGTTTCTTCCATGGTGGTGGAGTGCTGTCCCTTGTCTTTTTTTAACAAACAACTCTCACTTTGTGTTAGATTGTGTTCAACTGTAGTAGTTGGATTGACATTTGATGATGTTCTGCTTGAGAAAAGAAAGCCCATCCACTTGCTAGTTCCACAAGGATGAAGTGCATACCATGGTCGGTTCAAATAGGGATGCTCCTGTCATGATAACAATGGTTTACTACAATTAAATATCCACATAAACATACAAAAATGAAAAACATAACCTAAGCAACTGCAATACAAAATCATTGAGATTTCCTTCAAGAAAATGTTTGTATACACCTCTTGGGTAAGAAATGTCCATTTTGAATTCTCAAGTAGTTGACAAGAATGTGATGGAAGATCCGTCTTGATCTCTTCCAACTCGAGTGGTCTCCCATCTAAATGCATGATATAGACAAAATTATGCTTCAATAAAATCTTTATAATTTATTCTGCTTTCATAATTCTGAACAGAAGACAGCAAATTGACACAAAATCAGGAAGTGCAACTGCATACCAGTACTGTGGCCATGAAAAAGAAGCATGGGAACTTTATAAGAATGGTTATAGACAATATGAAAGGTGTAGAGATGGGATTCACAGTGAAGGCTGTTGACCTGAAACCAAAAACATTGTACCAACCAAAGCATTAGAGCCATTGCTATAGAAAAGTTTGCTCTGCTCATGAAATAGTACACATCACTGAAGTTGTTTCTTTTTGCAATGGAATTTCTTGAGCATTCATGTCTGCAAACTCCAAATTATTTTCAGCTTAATAATCAACAAATCATTGAGACTCATTAGGGAATGCGTTTCAAAACACATCAGCTCCTACTGTGTAGAGGTAAAACGGTGGCAAATAAGATAATCAAAATCAGAGGGTTTATTCAACTTATCCTACAGTTTAATAATCTTGATAGAAATCAGTTCCTGTTTTAGTTCAATTCTGACACATAACCCACAATAATTGTGCACCTATATTTTAGTTAGACAATCATCCTTACAAGCTGATAGAATCTAAATTTTACCTTAAATCCCAAGATTTTCAAGCTTGTAGTTTAATCATCTTTCTCCATATAGGTGCTGCATTTGTATATCATTTGTAACATGCCTTCTATCTTAAACTTACTCTTGGCTGGTACGTATGTCCAAAAACATATCAGTGCCCTGATTATCAGACTCAATCGCTTCCCTGTATTCACTTTGGTACATCGCTATCTTGCCTATATGTGACTTATATTTCTATGCTTTGCATTGGCAATGGCGCCAAATGTTTAACCCAATAGAGTTAAGTTATTTAATGCATGGAGTAAATGAGAATATAACTTGCAGAACATATGATGTCAATACATAACATAAAGTGTAAAGTATGAATCCAATATTCAGAAAGATAGAGCATTTATTCCATTCTGATTCCGTTTGATATGCAATGTGTGCATGACAACTCGTAGTCGGTCACTAACACAACAAAATGAGTATATATAGGAGTCCTTGGTTGGTTAAGATCACCAACCGTGAGGAACTGTCAACTAACCAACTACTCGTTGTGGACTAACAACCCACTTACAACATAATTAACTTGGCACATTTGGCCAACTACAAAGGCGCTCAACAGTAAGCTTGGAACTTCATTGGACATATCGAAAGTTCATAAACCAAAAACAAAGCCAACCAAAGACCAAGATTCCAAGGCTAAACACAACATGCAAGGTATTTCACCAAAGTCAATTTGAAGTGAGGCTATCATTAAGTTTGAGTGGAGATATATGAGAAACTACATCTAAGACAAGGCAAGGTCTACAAATATGGTTAAAGATTCCTTTAAAATTATGTAATGCCACTGATACACTCACGAGGTTGAAGAATGATGTAGACCTGCTACACTTTTTAGGTTCCAAAATGACATGGTAAAACCTTTCATACATTCTAGGGTTATTGTGTCCTTGCATGACATTCATTGAACATATGAAGAGCACCTATTGCATTTTACCTATGTTACCCAGAAATGTGTTTCCACCCCTAATGGCCAAGTTTCGGAAACGGAAATCATTTTGGGGACGGGGCGGCCGGGGACGTTTCCAAGCTGTCCCCGATCGGTCAAAATACTCGGAAACCGTTTCCGAAACTCAAAAATGTTGTTGACTGTTTCCTGGTGACGTTGATCGTCCCCTAGGAAAGCTGTCCCTTGACCGTCGCAGGGAAGGATTGGAGTTTCCGATGGCTGTTTATAATAATTCGCAAAAAAAATTATAATTCTGCGGACCCCACATAATGCAACCCTATGAGTAATATATTAAAATACATTATAAGTTTATAACTTATAAGGCATAAACTTATAAAGTTTTAACTTTTAAAACATTGAAATCTCTTGCCATCTACATGCGCTGTTACACGGTGGGTTTGCAGCTGGGAAATCACAGGAGAGAAATAGGAATTTGAAGATACGTTTGCAGAGAAATCACAGGAGTTTGAAGCTGCTTTTACCCCTTTGTTGCTGCGTTTGGAAGGAAAGAAGGAAGCTGCGGTTGCACAGCTCGCATGAGAAGATTTGCACTTGCAGAGAAATAAGAAATTTCTCAGCCCGTTTTCACTTTCAGGCTTCAGCGATCTTTCTCAGGTAAAAATTTTAAAATATCCATTGATTAATGATTCAATGATTTTGTTAACCATTGATCATCAATTTGTCAGTGATAATCAATGGTTAACAAAACCATTGAATCATTAATCAATGTTTTTAAGAAATTAAGATCATAGTTTACTGTTTTAATCACTGTGTCAGTTTAAATCATATCTATGAAATTATGAATGTATGAAATTAAAATTACAATTATATCTATGAACGTATGAAAAATATATAATGATGCTTAGTTAAAGTTGATATGTTAAAGTATATTAGTACTTTAATTTTTTTTTAAATGCTATCTGAATAGATCATGTCTTAAAAACAAATGTTTAAATCATGTTACTTTTCTTGCAAGTCAGGTTAGCTTGTTAAAGCTTCTTGAACATGTACGAGACTTCCTGAAGCATATTCCCCATTGAGGTATCGTTGTCCTTGGCATATATAGAACTAAGAATACTGGTTTAAAGGCTTCGTCATATTAGGGTTGACATCAGCATCCTATGTGTTGCAACATCATGTGCTGCATTGAAGTGGAATGACCAGATGGCAGTATATCTTGTTTTGTGCTATCATCATGCTATAAATTGGTTATGTTGTACATCTGAATTTTCAGCTAATAGAACTCTTGAACATCTGAAGTAAATTATAAGGGTTCCTCTTTATCTCTATGCACGTGATCCTAAGGGAATGAAGCATGATTGCATCTAAAGTTACCTGTGACTGATTGAAGTTTTAAATGCATATGTTAGAGGCATAAAATAAAGCAAATGAGATGATTCGAGAGAAAATTAATCTTACCAGTGTGCCAGGATCTAAGGGTTCTTCTCCCTGCTCGAGTTCACACTCACCTTCAGCTACATTATGTTGCTGGATTCAAAAATGAGGAAATAAAATGAGAAAATTCTCTAAAGTGAATATGAAAATAATTTTCAATCCAGATGATATTATAAGCTACTGATTTATGAAAATATAACACCAAAAAAAAGCACGGAGCTTCCAATTGGGGTCCCAGAATAAAATGAAAAGCAAGATCATGTAAATCATATTTGGTGCTTACCGAATTTAAGTTGTGAACATGGACATTTTCAAGTGACAAATAGCCATTTTCCTGCAATTTTATACAGTAAGTAAACATAATGATAAAAGATAATAGATTCCAACATTTTACCATCATTATCCCTCAAACAATTCTCTTGTGAACAAATTTCAAACATCAACAGAAAAAAACATTTCAAATATTCAATTCTCTTCAAGGAACACCGAAAACACTCACACTATGAGATACTCCCCAGGGGAACTTTGGACAAGGCTCCCATCTCCATGGTTGAAATGTGGACTCGCACATTGCCCATTTATCTATTAAATTCATTGATGCAGCCTGGAAATCTCCTGGACTGAGGGTGCCATCCCACATGCTATCATTTGCCATGACCACAAAATGATGATCCTGTATACGTTGATTTTAGTTTCTCAATTTGAACAGTGCGTCAAATGTCATTGTATGCTTGCTGCATCTGCAAATGAGTAAAGTTTATACAAATTTTAATTGAAAGTTGTAAGATTATACTGTGAAATACTGTAGAAGAAAACAAAACAATCCATGTTCACTAAAAGTGGGAGAAAATAACCAGTGGAAATGCCAAAAATAAAAGAGCAGTATAAAGGAAGACAAATGTGGAAAAGATGGATAAAAAGTAACTTGATCCTGAGAGGGAAAAGACTAGGAAAACGCACAACATTTTAAATAGGAAAATCAAGAACCAGAAGAGATTTTAAAAATTAAGAACTGATAGTGATCCACTGCTGTGTCAAGAACAATGAGCATATATTTTATTTGACTTTTGGGACATCTTATGCAAGAAAGTAATCCACAAGGCAAAGTACCAATCAAAATCATTTAAGAGAAGCAGCAACGTTGAGATTCCATTAAGTAAATGTATGTTTACACATTTGGTCTTGCAGATTGCAGGCAAAAAACTCCTTGTTGGCATTTGTAGAGATGAAAACATTAGAACCTTCTGAAGGCAAAGACCTATCGTCCTCCACAGAAATTATTCTTACAACACTAATGATAGCTTGTATGGGAAATGTTGGGACAAAAGACAGCAAACTCTACGAAAACACTCAAATTGCAGAAATAAATATAAGTGAGCACACAATTGAATCCAGAAACAGCATTCTTCTTATAAGAAAACTGCTCAAATAGACTAAGCTTTGTAATCATCATAATAAATAATGTGTTAAATAGGAATACCAAAGCCCTCATAGATGTACACCCACTCCCATCCTACAACCTTTAATAACTGAAACTTATGTAATTCTAAGGTCACATTTCAAATGTGATTAACACAATAAACATAACTCCAAATGACAAACATTTGGTGTTCTTCAATTCCTTCCTACATGGTAAACTTTTTTCCAGATTCAAGCATAGATAGGGAAACTATCTCTAATATGAATGGGAAGGAACATTCAATGTAGCTTTTGATTGCCTTGCTTCTTTTTCTGCTAACCAGTTATGTTATAGTCTACTGCTTCTAGTGATCCATGTTAAAGTATCTAGCAGCGTGTAGGTTGGAAGAGCTCACTGGTAGTCCCAAGTGTTTTCTTGGGAATGCACTACTTGTGCCTGCTTTTTCTAAATGTATGACAACTTTTTAAACCCTTTAGGCCAAATTGGTCTGTAGGACCTAGCACATGTTGTATTTAGGTAGAAGATTGTTTCTGCACTTGTTAAGCTTGATGATAAATCTGCCAAGCTTTGTTTGATTGTCATGATTTATGATTTCATATAACTTCTTAAAGCCTTTTGGCCAAATTGGTCTGTAGGACCTAGCACATGTCTATTTAGATAGAAAATGTTTCTACAATTATTAAGCTTTATGATAAATCCTCCAAGCTTGATTTGATTATCAGGATTTATGGTTTCATATTTATGATTTAAAATGTCTGTGTAAGTAAGACTGATGCCCTTGTAAGTCAGACAGATTAATAATTAACATGTTCTGTCCTCTATTTTTTTATTGTATTTCCTCCAAATTCTTTGTTTACTCTCAGTCTTCAGTTGTTCATATTAGAATAATATCTCCGTATATATCTTGCTATTTTATTTAATGGTCAATATTGTAAATCTTGTACATATTAGAATGTTTCTAAATCTAACGATTGTTTCATAATAGATATTAGAAACATCGTCTCTTTGTAAACTATAAATGAACGTCTTGTTCATTCATTAATTTGTTCAAATATTTACCAATTACCTGTGTAATATGGTATCAAAGCAGGATTATATTTTTTCAAAAAAATTATAATTTCTTTTAGAAATTATCAGTTTTAAATTTTTTGAAATTCTAGTTCTTGGTGTTTGTTTAAAGTCTTCTTTGCAAAAATATGTTTCTGAAAACCTGAGTAGGGTTTTTTTCCGTTCGTGGATATTTGTCTTCTACATTTTCATGAATATTACGACCATATTATGGTCATCTCTGTGCAGAAGCAGTCGCACCTATCGTTCGAAGGATGACGAGAGTTATTTTTATGGTCGAAGTTTTTTTCCTGTCCATGGCTTCCTTCACAATTTGTCATACCCATCGACGGCATTTTCCGTGCCATTTGTTTGTGGTTTGTTGGTGGCCATTACCAGCAACGACCATTTTTATGTTTGCCATTGTCTCTGCAACCCACGCGACGCGATTATTTTTTTTCTCTGCCTGCGATCTAGAGTTTTTCAGGGCCCTTTGTTGCCTTTTTTTACAGAAACGACGACATACTTCCTATCGTGTTTTGGCGCTGACAACCATTTTTCTTGGTCGTGTTCTACTACAGACGTCGTTATCTTCTCCTCCAACGAAGTTTGCAACTCACAACGCGTCCCATGGATTTTTCCGCAATTTACGACCATCACAAAGGTCGTTTTCTGCTCACGAAGGGTTTCTCCTGTCTATATCCACTGCTAGGGCTTCGTTTTTTTGAAGCTTGTCTGATATTTTCTCAGAGTTTGTAGACCACCTTCTCAGATGGCTAGGGTTTGTTACAACTCGCCCATATTTTTTCGTTGAATTCAAGTTTTTCTTACAAATTCCTTCTAGGTTTTTCAAGAAGACTTTTGGGTCTTCATCAAAAAATTTTGGGTTTGTCAAAATTACTACATTGGGATCCATGCCCAAAAATTTGTTGTTTTGTCTCCAAATCAATGCATGCTTTCTGCCTCAGTCTCATTCATTTCGTGATTTCATGTGTTGAACATATTCTGCCTCGATATTCATGTCGTCATTCAGTCAACCACCTTTGACCTCAATTGTTCCTGATGGCATCTATGACAAATATTCTGCTTGAGGGAAGTCAGAAATTCAACAGCAAAAACTATAATACCTGGAAGCAACGTATGCTGACGATCTTTCAATACAGATGCCTTGACAAAATTGTTTTAGGTAAGACTGATCATCCTAAAGATGAAGACAAGGAGCAGGACAAATTTGATGAGCAAAATCGGGAAGCAGTTATGCTCATCAAACTTTCGGTCATTAATGATCAACTCCCGCAGTTTCGTTCTGGCAAAATAGCTGCAAAAATTTGGATGCATCTAACAAGTTTGCATGAAACCTCTAATAAGAGTCGCGCGTTCTTCTTAAAGAACATGCTCTTCAGGATCATGATGGATGAGTGGGTGTCCCTACAAGATCATCTCAATAAAATCAAGGACATTCGAGATCAGTTGGAAGCAATTGGACGCAAAATAGAAGAAGACATGGTGATCGCCCTGAAAAGTCTATCGTTTTCCTATGAGCACTTTGTTGAGACTCTCAACATTGCTACAACTAATGTTGAAATGAAGTTTTTCGATCTCTGCACAATGCTTTTACAGCAAGATCACTGGAAACAACAATTCAACAATGGTACCAGTTTGGTACCAGTTCATCTTCCAAAGAACAAGCCTTCACAACCAATTCCTTTCATAAGGATACAGGCAAATCTCCATCTTCTCAGTCTTATCAGCAGAAATCCTCTGCTCCGACATCAAAAGGCTCGAAGAAGAAAAACATTCAGTGCAACTACCACCATAAGTATGGTCACATGAAACTTGAGTATCGTAAACGCTTGGCTACACAGGCCAAGCAAAGTGGTTCACAGCCTAAAGCAAATGTAGCGGAGCACAATGAGAAGAGTGAGTCTTCCTTTTATACCTTCATGGCTAAAAGACCTGCAGACCATGTGAAATCTTCTACCTAGTATATTGATTCAGGTGCCTTACACCACTTCACTCATCGTCGGGATTGGTTCACACACTTTCCGTCGTTCTCATATTCTGTTATTTTAGAGGGGAAGAGTACACTGTTATCGTAAAGGGCAATGTTCAAAATTTCAAATTCAGTCTGGAGGGAGGAAATTGATTTTCCTCAACGTGTATTATGTTCCTGGAATGGAACTCAACCTTCTCTCAGTCATTCAAATTTTGAGACATTCTCCTCGGCTAGACATGACCTTCAGTTCACATCAGTGCAGTATCATTAATTGGGAGACTCAGTCTACTGTTGTCGTGGGTCTTGAGGATCATGGTCTATTTAGACTTGTTGACTTTGGTGATTCTCAGGAGCTTGCCATGGCTGCCAAGCGCTCCTCTGTTAGTACACTCTGGCATTAGCAATAGACATTGAGACAGATGCTGTCATTTTCAGTCGAGATGTGGTTTTTGAAGAGAAAAGAGGGTCATTTCAGCTCTATCCTCCAGTTATGGATTCAAAGGATCAACCTCTCAAGGTTCAAGACTTGGGTGTCCGTCTTCCATTAGGTCCACCTAATGGGAGGGCTTCACCTATTCTAGTTCCTACACCTCCACCAGTTCCTTCTCCTGCAAGATCACCTAGACATGCCACCTACACCACCTGAGTCGCATTGCCAAGGGCTTCTCTCGGCGTGAAAGAATTGATTATAAGGAGACTTTTGCTCCGACAACAAAGATGAGCACCATCATATTAGTCCTAGCCATGACAGCTCAATGTGGCTGGAAGGTCCATCAAATGGACGTCAAGAGTGCCTTCCTGAATGGTGAGTTACAGGAAGAGGTCTACATGACGCAGCCTCTTGGATTCAAGGTTGTCTATAAAGAACACCAAGTACTCAAATTGGTGAAAGCACTCTATGACCTAAAATAGGCTCCTCAGGCATGGTATATGAAAATTGATAAGTACCTCACAGATTAGGATTTCTAGAGAATTCCTTCTGACTCAAATTTGTATGTCAAGACTATTGGCGGTGATATCATCCTTCTAGTTATATATGTTGATGATTTGATAATCATTGGCAGCTCGGCATCTTTGATTCAAGGAATCAAGCAGAATCCGACCTTGGACTTTTGCACTATTGCCTAGGTGTCGAGGTTTGGCAGCAGTCTCATGGCTTCTTCATCTCTCAGTCTAAGTATGCACGGGCTCTTCTAGACAAATTTAGAATGCAGGACTGCAAACCTACATCTACACTTATGTAGATTGGTCTGAAGTTGTTGGCCAAATCTAGTTCTCCAGTTGAGAATGAATCCATTCGGGCAACTAGTGGGCAATTTAATCTATCTCACTGCCACTAGACCTTATCTCAGCTATGCAATGAATTACATATCCCGCTTCATGACAGCTCCTACTTCAAATCATTGGGTTGCAGAAAAACGCACCCTGCGCTATGTCAAGGGCACTTCAAACTTTGGTATCCTCTATGGACGAACCACAGATCCCAGACTCATCGGTTACACAAATTTGGATTGGGGAAGTTTTGTTGATGACAAAAAGTCCACTTCCAGGTATGTCTTTAGTTTGGGCACAGGTGCTATCACTTGGACCAGTAAGAAGCAGCAGGTTGTATCTCTTTCCTCGACAGAAGTTGAATATCGAGGAACAACCAAAGCAGCTTGTGAGGCAGTTTGGCTTCAAAGGATGCTTTCTAACATCCAGATGTCTCAAGAAGGCCCTTCACCTCTCTTCTGCGACAATCAAGGGGTGCTCAAACTTGGCAAAAATTCAGTCTTTCATGAGCAAACCAAGCATATTGAGCTTCATTGTCGCTTCATCCGCCAGCTGGTTGAAGATGGATCTGTGGATTTGCAGTATGTTCCTACAACAGACCAGACTACAAATATTCTCACCAAGTCCTTACTTCTTGATAAGTTTGTTAAGTTCAGAGGGCTCCTTGGTGTAGTAGACAGATTAACCATTACGAGAGGGTATTAGAATAATATCTCCGTATATATCTTTCTATTTTATTTAATAGTCAATATTGTAAATCTTGTACATATTAGAATGTTTCTAATTCTAATGATTGTTTCATAATAGAAACATCGTCTCTTTGTAAACTATAAATGAATGTCTTGTTCATTCATTAATCCATTCAAATATTTACCAATTACCTGTGTAATAGTTCATCTATCAATTCCACTATGTAGCTCATTTCAGTATGCTCTTAGTTTCTCTCATACTTTCCGTTTTTGTCTAGCAGCCTTATGAAATTGGTGTCGCAACCAATTTAGGGTTGAAAGCATTATTATTGTAAATTAACATTATACAGATCTTAAATGCCTAATTTAGCCAAAGGATGGAAGCATAGAGCATTGTTGTTCTAATGTGTTAAGTTTTAGGATAGCTGAAAATGTAATAGCACTCTATGTTGTATGTTTTGTCCAAATGCAACAATCTCTCTTTCTTTATATTGGGAATGAGGCTAGGAGAGACATGTCCCTTCATGGGACATGTCTATTCATTGTTATTTATAAGAAAGGACATGCCTCTTCCCATTAATTATAATTTAATCAATCTTATAATGTTTCATCAATCAATTATTAATTTAGAATAATATAATAATTTAATATTGAATATTAAATTTCATATGATTAGTAATAATATAACATATATATCATATTATTATTAATCAACATATATTATATGTATTCTAATGATCATACGATTGAAGCTACAAACATTAACATAATGATCTGCAAAATGGTATGTGGACCACATCTAATATCCTCTAACATGTTACGAAGTCAGTTCTTAAAAATTTAAAAATTTAAAAATTTGTTTGTAGTTAGATTTTCTCGTTGATAATGTTTGTTTAGAAATCCCTCATATTGAGGACATTAGAGTCCTCTCCTCCCCAGATTGCTTGTCCTAGAGAAATGATTAAGAATAGTGATTAAAGTTGTACTACTTTAATACTATAACAAAGGTATTGGAAATTTGTTATGTTTGTTATTAAAGACAAAATTTCACTCATCATTTGTAAATAGAAAGACCATTTTGGATTAACCCACATTTGCACAATATCCTAGATATTTCTTAAATTAAGATGGGGATTAGAAGCGTGACTTGCATTTATGCAATGTTCTATGAAGATGTTCCCCCAAAGGAAGCTTACAAAGATTTTAAGTTGGCATGTTACAATTTTTTACTATGGATAACCTATTTCTAGATATTGGTGTTGTAACTACTAGATTTGCTCCTCCAAAAAGCTCCATTGGTTTAATGTCCCTTCATTTTTTGAATGGATGTTTTTAAGATATCCCTCATCATGCAATGTTTTCTTGCTCGGATTTGCTATTGTCTCTTCGGGGGATATTGCCTCCATAGTACACGCTCGGTTTTTCTCTCCGCATGTGTCCTGGCTCCCAATTTCTGTTGTACTTGTAACATAAGTTTTTTCTCCTAAGATTCCTTCGATTGCAAAGATGTCCCAACTCTCATGTATCTTTACATCTAGAGCACAATGTTATCTCTAGGTTACAAGTGTGCCCGCGTTCCCATTTCTTCTTGCAATCAAAACACAGCCCTTTCTTTCGAAATTCTTCTCGGTTGTCATTAGAAAAGAATGCTTTCTAGTGCCTATCCCTTACATAAAAGTGCCTATCTCTCGATGTCATCTTATTGGAGTGATCTTTTTCCTTTGCTTTGGTGGTATCAAGCCGAGTAGCTTTTAGGATTGCTTCTTGGACTGTGGTAGGGTCCAAGGCACTCACTAGGCCACGAGTGGTATTCGACAATCCCTCTACAAATAGGTAGGTGAGCCTTTCCTCCAATATTTCGGGAACCATGACAGCTACTCTTTGGAACTCTGCCGCATAATCTTCAAGGGTTCCTTTTTGTCTTATCCTTGTTAACTCTCTAAAGTATCTTTGGGGTGGTTTTGGTCAAACCTGTCAATGAGTTTCTTCTTGAAGGCATCATTGGTCTTTATGCTTCAATGGTCTTAGGTATTTAAGCCACGGTACAACCAATCATGAGCGTCCCTTCTCGATGCAATATAAAAAATGTAATGGCATCCTCTTCTAACATGGGGCTAAGGGTTAAGTAGGTCTCTAGTTTTTGGATCCATGCATGGATCATGATTTTTCTCAACCCGTCAAAATTTGGGATGGTCAATTTAACTACTTTTTGTTATAAATATTGATTTGTTTGAACCCTCTCTTTTCTGTGATTCCTTCTTGCCTCGGAGTCACAATATATCGTAAATGGGATGCTTTTCTTAACTTTAGAATCAAGGTTTGCATATGCTTCGGCAAGCTCATTCATATTGGGACTGGACGTGTTAATCTCCCCATTTCCTCGTAACACTCCCTCCCTAGATAAGAAGGGAGGCCCAGTAGTTCTTGGAGTTAATCCTAATGTGGTTCCATTGTCACTTTCAGATTAGCTAGGAGTGATATCTCTTTCATTCCTTTGGTTGGATCTAAGAGTGCTTATGGTGGCAGTTATGTTTTGTAGGGTTTGGGTTGTTTGTTCCATAATGGCCCTAAATTCTTGTTCCATTTGTTCACTTCTTATGTTGCCTTGACTTGCAATCTTCTTCTTTTCCCTCTCTAGAGCCCTTTGACTAAGTTGCATCAACTATTGTTCGCCCCTCAAGCTCGCAGGAACGATGCTCTGATACCACTTGTAATGTCCATTTTTGTAGATGCCCTAGTTTTTGCCCTAAATCACAAATTCCAAGTAGAACAAGAATTTAAAGTAGAATTAGTAACATCATGTATCTGGTTGAGATCTTGCAACATGTTAGGAAATCACGGAAACATAAGTCACAAAAATTAGTAGCATAGATCATTCCAACTAGGGTTAGGAACATTAATTTAATCATAAGCTATATTTAGCTTATTGATGGAGCCAACCATGGGAGAGCTAGGGTAAGGGGCGTATTAGAGTGCCTTAATAAATTCTCTACCCTAGGCCCAAGAGCGGATGCCATCCTTCTTGGCCTCATGTGGCCCCTACCATCCATATGAGGGGGTTTACCTAGAGAGGAATCCATAGTCCATTAACCCTCTACCCTAGGCCCAAGAGCGAATACCATCCCTCTTGGCCTCATGTGCCCCTTGCCATCCATATGAGTGGGTGCACCTAGTGAGGAATCCATTAAGCATTAATCCTCTACCCTAGGGCCAAGGGTGGAAATCATCCCTCTTGGCCTCATGTGGCCCTTTCCATCCATATGAGGGGGTGTACCTATTTAGGAATCCATAAACGATCAACCCTCTACCCTAGACCCAAGAGCATATACCATCTCCCTTGGCCTCATGTGGCCCTTGCCATCCATATGAACGGGTGTACCTAGTGAGGGCTCCATAATTGTTCCCCTATTCCATTAGCACCTTATCCTCTTCCCATGATTAGTGTTCCCTATCATAATGAATAACCAAAAATATAAGTTACAAAAAATTGCATATATTCTTCAAATGGAGGTCACATAATAATATTGCCACATTTATACACATTATTTATAAGCAAGAATCATTCATAAGAAAGAAATCATAAATAAGAATCCACCATGCTGATTATTATTAGAACTGATACTTCATACCGATTTATAGATAATATGCAGATTCTTGAGAGAGATTGTTTAGATTAAATCTGCTTGGTTTGATGCCTTTCTTGAATGCTAGTCTTCAATACTATAGTAGAGTAAATCTGACCCTATGAAAAGGAAACTATGTTCCTTCGAGAGTTAGTTTCATAACGCACATTTAGATATCTCCAACCAGCTAAACCAGTGAAGATATTTAATTATAGATAAGGAGAACAAAGCTTCTAGTTATAAAAATAGAAAGACCAGACAACAAAGAGTCTTCGGTCCAAAATTGAGTGTCTCGGCCAAGGACGTCACTGCAGCACGCGGACATAATCGTGGCGCACTGTACTCCTGTATGAACCGAAACAGAAAATACACAGAATGGCGAAAACCCATATCTGTACTTCAGATAACCTGCAAAACCTAGAATCAAAAATATAGGATTGAATAATAAATAATAGAAATAAGCATAAATGAAACAAACAAATACAAGCAAACCTCCATGTGTTTGAATGCTCCCAATAAACCTACACACCCACAAGTGAGGAAAAATGTTTGGGGCTATTTGGAGAGTTGCCTCAATCAAGTCCTTGTTTTGGTGTTTCCACCTCCACAGCAAGCAAATCGATAGATCGAAAAGATAAACAGATAAATAAATGCTAATGTAATAGAAACAACCCCACTTTATGGAGGAAAACCCCTATTACATGAGATACGCAAATAGAAACAAACCCTGCTTAATGGAGGAAAACCCCTATTGAATGAGATAAATGATAGATAAAGGATGTGATAAATCCCGAGATGCTCAAAGATACAAGAGAGATAGAAAGATATTACCGAATACAGTTGAGAAAGCCAAATGAGCTATGGATATTATTGTAAGAGATTGTTGTAGCAAGTGAGAAAGCAAGAGAGTGCAAGATATTGCAAGAAAGAGAACTTTCAAGAGTGCGAGAAGGATTTTCCAAGAGAGCTTGAATGGAGTGGAAAAGATGAATTTAAAAGAGAGTAGGAAAAAAAGAGGCTTCCGAGCCATTCCAGAAGATTCCAAGCCATTTCCACTGACTTGGGTAGGTGACAAGTGTCAAAACGCTCAAAACCAACATTTGAACGTTAAGATGTTGCACGACAAATGCACAGTGCACAAGCATCCGTGAGGCGCGTTACTGTCTAGGCAAATCATGCTTAAAAAACAACAGGTGGCAGAGGCAACATGTGGTTAATGCCAAATTAATACTAGAAAATAATTGTTGAAAGGGACTTTGAGCATCCTGAGAGGGAAAAGGCTGATGCAAGGCTGAAATGGACCTACACAAATACTAGGGGAATGGAAACTAAAGTGGCTATAAAAGTGTAGGAAAAATTGCAAAGGGGGTATGCAATTCTCGACTCTACAAATACTTATACCACTCCCTTGTAGCAGACGAGACATATCTTCTCCGAGGTTGTATCTCTTGAAAACCAATGCATCACTTCATTTACTAAATCCCATCTTTTCCTTAACCGCACCTTTGTTAATACTTGTTAGGAATATAGGATGAATAGGTAAGTGAATAATCTGCTCTTGTTGATGGACTAAGGAATGCAATGGCCTTTGTGATTGATTGATTCCTCATTCCAATCAAGCATATATATTATACAAAGGGTTAGCAACTTGGAGGATCATGACTCTTCATGATGCACATTAATTACTAACTAATATGATTAGTTTACTTAACATCTCTAACTGATCATCTCTAGACAAGATCGATCTGCATAGGAGGAGTTTCTAGAACAATAAACATAATTAACTATTAAGGAGTTTCTAGAACAATAAACATAATTAACATTACAGTCCAGATTGTAATGCTAATGCAAAGCATTACATAACTGATATAATTATATTTAATTGTAATTCTATCAGACATTAAATCTGATTGAAACTATATTTCAACACTCCCTCTTAGTAAAAGAAGGTTTAAGTCAAAC
>MU224300.1:1419279-1461546 GCA_018584345.1 Thuja plicata
CCTTTGTGATTGATTGATTCCTCATTCCAATCAAGCATATATATTATACAAAGGGTTAGCAACTTGGAGGATCATGACTCTTCATGATGCACATTAATTACTAACTAATATGATTAGTTTACTTAACTTCTCTTAACTGATCATTTCTAGACAAGATCGATCTGCATAGGAGGAGTTTCTAGAACAATAAACATAATTAACTATTAAGAGTGATCTGTATTAACATTACAGTCCAGATTATAATCTGACTGTAATGCTAATGCAGAGCATTACATAACTGATATAATTATATTTAATTGTAATTCTATCAGACATTAAATCTGATTGAAACTATATTTCAACAATACTAAATCACACCTCCCTTGGAAGATAACTATTAAACACATTGCTGATTATTATTAAATATACTTTTCTAATAAATCGGTCATCTTATTAGTTTGCTGCCTTATTTCTGAATCATACCTTTTGTAGGACAAATCTTTGTGTCTATGATATCGGTTAATACAGAATTATTGCTTCGATAAATTAACTTATGGATCAGCATCTTCAGAAAATTGTGAAGTCTTATAAATAAGACGATGTTCTGATGGATAATGTTTACTTAGGGACCCCTCGTATCGTGGACATGACACACCACTTTGTTTTAGATGAGCTTGTTGGAAAATAAACTCCCTAGGTCAGAATCTATAACTCTTTATTCAAGCAGCAGTCAAGCCGAACCAACTTATTATTGAAATACTTGTGCCATTCGCACTTCTTCACCCAAAAAGATGACATGATCATTGGGTGTACTACAATTTCATTTTATGCATGTCAGCATATACTCATTGTCTAGTTTACCCAATTCCCACATTATTTTCATAGCAACGAGGCACAATGTGCAACAATGCAACAATATGGCGACAAAAAAATGGGTTCAAAAAGTCCACTAAGTTTTCTTATACGTCCATCTTGAACAAGAACCAAACCCATGGGTACAAGGACTTTAGATCAATTATACATTATTGTAGGCATCAATGCACAATTTTCTCAGTGGACAACTGTGCACACAAGAACCATAGAAGTAAAGATAAACCGATGAAATGAGATATGATTGACATCTAAAAAGGGTTGCACATTGGGAACTGAATTAGTCTCCCTTTTGGAATTTCTCATTTGCTAAAAAATGCCCGTTTGTCAAAAGCCCCTATGCTCTCAAAAGGCAAAAAAGGGGCAAGATGAGAAAAGTGGCAGAAGATTTAATCATCCTTGAAGTGCCTAAGTTGTTTTCCCATATGTAAGGCAGCTTCTACAAAGAAGTTGGCAAGCAAAGGTCAATCCACGGTGTGAAAGGTATATAAATGTAAAGTTCCCAACTAATTTTCACCCAAATATTATGCACGTTTTCCCAATATTCATTTCATCGAACAATTTGCAGACTTCTGTGGTTGGCGAGTTTTTTGTTTTCTCTCTTTTTTTTTCATGTGTGTAACCTCACGAAATGTTTATAGTCAGTGTTGATGTTTGTTTATTGCTCAGAACAATGTTCAGGTGTACATGGGACAGATTTGAATAGGAAAAAGCAGCAGTAATAGTAACAGAAGATAATTACAGACGGAAGCAAGATTTTGTTTTTTTAATCTATGGAAATGTGGAAACAATACAGGACTCTCAGCATAAATTGCAGATGTAAGAAACAGTTTACTAATACTACAATCTAACCTTACAAATGTGCAAGTTCACGCCTAGGAAATTAGCTGAAGTCTCGGGGGAAGGTAATAATTTGTCTTCTTATGATTAGCCAACTATACAGAGCTGCGCCTTGATCATTCTTCCCCACGCTAGATTCCTGATACAATCAGCCTCTAATCCAATGTGCTCAGAACCATGGATGTCGGCCAGCATACATCCACAAATACCAATACCCAGCTTAACCATTTCCTCATGATCTGGAAGATTAGTCCACTGGAACCACTGTTGTAGGAGTTGTGTCCGCAGCAATTTCCCAACCCCAATCAGCTTTAACCATTACTAAACATTTTAACAGTCTGATGTAGATTTCAGCGCCACATAAAGTGGGGATATTGATGTTAAATACCAGAAATGAAAGTTCCTACAATCCACGAACCTTCTAATCGCTGCTCATGACTATCAAATTTGATGACCAGGAGGGCTCCGAATAGGCCCACAGACCTTCGCGACACCACCGATAAATTTGATTTCGCTGATTGGAGACCATGCCCAGCGTTAATTATCAAAACATATAAGCCAACAATAGAATATAAGTCAAGACGTAATTGCATCTTCTAAAAGAATCTAATTAATCCCTAGAAGACTATTGTATTTCATAAAGTGATATTTTAATATTTTATTTGAGTCATGTTAATCAAATGATGTTATCCTTGATATTTAGTTTATTGGGAGTGCTTTAAATAATTATTTTATTTTCTTATAACTCTCACTTATGAGAATAAAAATAGGCTAGAAAACCTTGTTAGATGATCATTCAAAAAAAAATGGGCATTTCAATCACCCCTTCCTTTCACAAACAACCTATACCTACATGTCAAAGCTAATTACTAGAATTGCATATCAATCTAGGAGGTTTGTATAGTCTTCTATTTGAAACACTAGTTGCAACATTCCTACAAATAATTCCTCTCATAATGTGGGGAAATAGGGTTCACTAGCTTATGCAAGCAAACTAGAAAAGTAGACTTATTTCCACTTTAATTTTATTTCAAGGAGAGTGGATCCACAAACCTCAACATCAAATATGATCGAAAAGGATTGGGCACAAGGTGGGTCCAATAGTCATTGTGAGTGAAATGAACATGATATTGAAAATATGTGAATTGGGTGTTAGATCTAGTGCCAAAGGTGTAAAATTGAGGGTTTTTAACATGCACAATTAACCACGGGATAGATATGGAAACAAAAGTTACAGACCTAGAAAGAGGAGACAGAAAGGAAACTATGCTTGAAATTTGGGTTGAAGTCAAGAAGTCAATATCATTTGGGGCGATGTACCCCAAGAATATCATATGCAGATCAAATTGTTGTTTCTAGAATTAGTATTTTACTCGGAACCTTCCCCAAGAATTTTGTTTGAAATGTCCAGGACTACATCGCTCGGAGCAACGTCAACCCTACTTTTTCAGATCTGTGAAAGTCCAATCTGTAGTCTCTGTCTGCTCAATCTAATTCCAAATTTATGTGTCCTGGTCTTCTTAATTGCACATGCAAAATGTAATACCCACCTCTTAGTTTTCTTTTCAGTTTTCAGTTGTCGAACTCTTTTGGGCCTTTTTTTATGTATGTGTGGTTTATTTTAGTTGATCTTGAGGATATTTATGTATTGCATATCATTATGTTATTGATCCATTGCTTAGTATGTTATATCTTCTGTGTACATGTGATTTATGGTGGTTTTATGATGCTTATGTATATGTTAGGATTTCATTTGGATTATGGTTTTCTAAGAATACTGACCCTAGATTTATATGCACATAGATCATTGTATGTTTTGCATTACTGTTTGATGTGCTTGGTATGGTATGGGACAGAGTCGTAGTTACTTGCTTCGGCAAGATCCACACGATAAACTAGTCTCAACCATTGTTTGCTATATTATATGCATGTATGTTCGTCTTTGTGATGATAAGTTTGCAAGTATCGGGCTACGTCTTCCCTGAATTGGTAGGAGTGAGCTTGCCCTATCGCAATATCTCAATGGTAAGAGAGGGGAGATAGTATCCAGGTCCAAATCCTACCCTAAACCTAATTGTCCTAAGTATTGGACGAGTATCAGTTTGTCTACCCTATCCGGATTCGTCTAGTTGACATGAATTCGTGTATCCCTTCCTTGAGCATGATTGTTTTTGCTTGTATTTGTTTCAGGTGCTTGATTTGATTATTAAGTGATTTTCTTTGATTAATGATTTAATGAGTTATAGTTGAAATTGAATATTTATTATATTCCTATGTTTATATGAGAAAATTAATTAAAGTTCAAATATTTGAATATTTGGATTTAATTAATTATTAGAGTAAATATGCTTTATAAATAATTATATTTAACTGCATGGATTATTGTGCTTTAAATATTTAATTAATTACATGTGCATGATTTTGTTGTAAAAGTAAATTGAATTCAAAAATTACAACTTGATTTTAGGAGTCAAAGTTGAGTTGGGCAATTAAAAGATATTTTAATTATTTAATTGGGATTTTCTTTCAATTTTGAGTTGAGCCTTTTTAGGGATTGACTGGTGTGTTGTCATTAGGATTTGCATGAAAGGTGGAAGTTGATTCTCTTTAGGAGAATTCTCTTCTCATTTGGGGGATAACAGGTTTTTGGAGAAAGATTTTGGAGAGAAGAAATTTTGGGAGAGTTTTTATGTGTTCTTGGCATATTGGAGAATTTGGGAATTTTGTGGTTGCATGTTGTATTAAGCTTTGTGTGAATTCTTGGATTGCTTGTGCTTGGAGGATTTAAGGTTCTACAATCTTCAAAGGCATAATTTCTCAGTTTCTTGCATTGGTCTAAGGTAGGGTTTGTGATCCCTTTGTTGGTTTAAATTTTGCAATCATATGGTTTTCTATGTTTGAATTGATGCATGTTTATTCATTATGGTTAATAGGTGTTTAGTTATATTTTTGTGATTTCAGGTATTTAGAAAACCCCTAGATTTGATTTTTCCATTATTTACTATGACTTGGCATAGTAGGGTTATGTTGTTTGAATTTCGTAGAAAAATACATTATAAAACTCCTAGAAAACAATAAATCAATTTGTACTATAGTTCAAACTATTGAAGGGGGAAAATAAATCTCCCTTGGAAAATCAATTGTTTGAAAAAAATAAACTTCTCTGGAAAAAAATACACTAGGTTAAAAAGTTCACCAGTAGAAAATAAGAATGCCTAGAAAAAGATGAAATTAGGAAAAAACAAAGAAGGAAAAAAAGACCTTTGTTAATTTCCGTTTTCGGAAATTGATTTTAAAAAAAAATTAAATTAAATTGTTTTTTATAAAAAAATGAATTGGAAGTTGTTTTAAAAAAAAATAATAATAATAATTTTGGTTGGGGGGCGGTGGGCTCCACACACCAACCCCACCCATACGGCGGTAGCCGACTCTGCACAAGGCAAGTCAGATTGCCTACGTCAGTCGGTCTGCCTACAGCAGCCGACAGGTGCCGTATAAAGGGAAGAGGGGGGCACGGGGACCTACTCACGCCCCCCCCCCCCCCCCCCCCCGCCCCTACCCTCCCCCCCCCAAACAAACCATAAAGTTTCTTTTTAAATTTAAAACTTTTTTTAAAATTTAGTTTTTAAAAAAAAAAAAAATTAATTATTTTTAAAATATTTTAAATTTAAACTTTTTACAATTAGTTTTAATAAATAGTTTTTTATTTTATTTAAAATGTATTTATTTTGTTAAATGTATTTGTAATAATGTTACTATAATGTTATTAAAATACATAGTTATAATTATGGTCATTATTAGTTTATTTATTTTTAGTTGGTGGGCATTTTGATTATATATATGGGGTTTCATTAAGATGACTAATAGAAAGAATTAATATTTTTAAATATTAATGTTTGTAAAGGATTATTACTTTTGTGTTATCATAAGATTGTAATTATAGTCAAATTTCTAGTAATTATTAATTAGGTTAATTTATATATGTTGGAATTTATAAATTAACCCATAAGAGGCTTTAATTTGCATTACTTTCGTTTGAGATTTAATTATAATTGGTTAGTAATTTTAAATGATAGATGAATTTGCATAATTGGGATATTATAAATTTGTTTATCATGATGTTATCTCAATGTTGTGATTATGTTATCACTGAAGTTTGAATTAGGTCTTGTTAAAGATGTAAATATCATTATGCTATCACTATGATTGATTAGTGTTTTCTGAAATGCATTTATTATGCCATGTTGTGTTTTGAGTGATTATTGAAAATGAACTATTTATGCTTTCCTTATATGGGATGCTTTCATTTTTGGGTATCTGTTTGGGATAGATGACCTTTAGGATGTAAAACCAGAGATTTTGGGGTTTTGTTGCTTCATGGTATCTTGTATGATTTCAGTGCATGTTTTCTGTGATGTTGTCATGGTCTCGATACCCTATACCCAACCTGAGTCGGTTATGTTGTATTTTATGATCTTATGAGGGTACTGTTAATTGTTATGGTTATTTGAGAACCAGTGTGCTCTTGTATGGGCAGGATGCGATTTGAGATTTATGTATTACCTTCATGTTTTTGGATTGAGCCTAGGTAGGTTAACTAAGTGTATAGAGGGGAAGTGGCTTGCAATGGGTCCAGGGCCCTAAGTGGTTACTAGGGTATCTCATTGGCAAGTTACTTAATAAGTGAAAATATGAAATATTAAGGGGTTTTAAAATGAACTAAAAAGATAACTAAGTCTCTACCCGTGCCTTGAGTTTATTACATGCTAGTATGGGAGAGTTAGGATCCTTGTCTTCACGAAAGGATTACTGAGCCACATAGAGTCACTTGGGGGCCGGGGTCCAAGAGGGACTACTAGGGTAACTCAAGGGTAGAATTATGTGATGACACTTCCCTATATACAACTTAGGTTATCCTACGTGTGTCGATTACCTCTGGTATTGTTTAGAGTTCCTTATTGTGAATCAGAGAGCTTCTAGGATCTTCCTATGTTATTATGTATGATGCCATGTATACCTTGATGTTGCCTTCATGTTGTATACTTGTGTGAGTGGACTTGTTATTATCTCCTCAGCACGGTGGGAGTGTACCTTTGGTTCCACGCGATCAAGTGGTAGTGATTCTTATTACCATTGAGATTCTGGCGGTTCTTCTTCATGCTTGGATGATCCTTGTTGCAGTTCTACCTTCTTATTCTTTTGGAGACTTGTTCAATTTCATGAGTTGTATACTTGTACCATATGTGGATATTGGTTGACATCCTTTAGAGGATGTGTTGTATTGTATTAATATGTATTATTACATACCCTGCGACTTGTGCAGTGGATGTTGATTAGGTTGTATACCTTGGGTATCAGATGTATATGTGATCTTATTATATGAGATGTATATTATTGGATTCAATTGATGTATCCTTTAAGTTGGTTCTTTATAGTTGTTCTCGTAGATTATTTTGCTTAAGTAATTCTACGTCAAGGAACCCTGGAGAAATGTTATCTATGTATGAGTTGTACTTACATGTATGTCATGTACTTCATTTTATTGCTTCTGCGTTGTTATCATTATTGTTTGTAAACATTTAAAAAAAATTTATCATGTTAACTTAGTGCCAAGTTTAGGTTAGTTCTCTTGGGTTCCCTGGCGGGGCATTACACAAAAGAAGTAAAATGTTGGGTTCATGTGGATTTACTTAGGTCAAACCCCAGTGATGCAATTAACCATGAAATATAATTGAAATATGACTAAATTAAAAGTCAGTTACAATGTAGCAAAGGCTAAATTGAATTAATTGAATGAAATGTTATACCTTCTTGATCCTCCCTTTGTTGAAATCTTTATGAAGATGTTGATGTTGACTTCATAATAGGTTGATCGTGGATGTCATCGTGAATGTTTGATATCTGAAACTGTACTTCTTACTTCAACGTCTTAATGATGTTTGATTACTTGCTTAATTGAATTGCATAGGAGACTTGATAATTGATGCTTGTGATTATTTCAAATGAAGGGATTAGGATTTCTTTTATACCTCTTGTCATGAAACGTGTTCAATTTTTTTTAAAAGACCGACACAAAGGAGTTATTTCTACTCTTGTAATCTAACCATTGAAGGGTTCAAAATTGGGTCATTTTTAGAGGTTCAAGGGTGCCCGAAGCAACCTTTTCCCAGGTGCCATTGACCTGCCAATCTATGTTGGGTTAAGGACCAATGGTCAATAGGGTGGTGAAGGTTCCATCTTTGAGTCAATGAAAGAAAAATAAAACATGACCAGGCATGGAAGGCCAAAATTCTAAAATGAGGCCTAGGTATAGGGATACAATTTACAATGCTACATTTAGCCCCCACTTTTGTGAGAGTATGAACGTGCATTCATACTCTTAGTAAAGTAGAACATAGCATTGAAAAACTTTCATCAAGGTACTAAATAAGCAAAAAACACCAAGCTTCCAAGGGACTTAGGTTCTTATCAATATAATATCAAGGTTAAAGGAGCAAAACATGAATAGAAAAGAGAGAGTGTGACTATGTCATCCTAGTAAGGTTATGCTTACTATGAATAATATAGAGAATTGGTACAAGTAGATTCTAATATTCTAACAAGTGGTGCTATGTTAGTCAATTCATCCTAAGAAATTATTGCAAAAGATTACAAAGAAAAAGGCATAGTTTGCCAAGTAACCTGGAAAATTGTTAACCACAAAAATAGATTTTGGTGTATGCACAAAGTGTAACAAAGAGTAGAGTGTACGCCCCCACATTAAAGAGAATATGTAGGCCTTATTGGGAGCAATTGATTTAAGGTAGAATACATGCATTCAAAGGACAAGTACATTTCCACAATGATATGCCCCTAAGCATGGACAAAATCAAGGGCAATGGAACACATGACAAAAAGAGAGCACATAACGGATTCACTAACTGGGGTTAATATGTTCATTTGATAACTCATGTATCTCAAATATAATTTTAATGAATTGACCTCATCCCCCAAAGGTAGTAGAACTACGAACAAAATGGAAGAAGAGCACATAAGATGAACAAACAAAACCCTTTTGGGTCAACATGGTAGAGATCTCAATGCTTTGTATTGTCCCCAAGTAGACAACACAAAAGCACATTTCTAACAGTAGCACATGTATGACATAACATGCATACAACATATAGAACAAATGAGATACAAATAGACGAATGCTACAACAAGTTCAGTCCCTTTATTACCTAGTGCCAACATAGCAATAAGGGTCATCCAAACAGATCTTATTATAACACAAAGGCATATCAAGAAACTTGTCAAAGGGGAAGCACATTACATACAAGAAAACATATAAGAGAATTTATTGTGCAATTGAAGGTAGTCAAGCAGGTCATCTACCTCCCAATCTTGAAAAAATCTCATGATTGATTTCAATAACCTCATACATATTGTCAAAATCATTGGCATCAACATTGTCAGCATCAATACTATTATCATATATACCTTTATCATCCATATCATCATCCAAATTAATCACAATATGATCATTTTGTTTAGATAGTTTTAACTTTTAAAGATGATTTTCCTCCCTCTGACTAAGCAAAGGTTTGTCAAATGGGATCAAGTCAACAACTGACATCTTAGGGGAGGAAATGGTTTTGAAAACAACTTTGCATTCCTTAGCACAACATCTTTGTTGACGGTCTCTCACACTACGATTTCTCTTGATTTGGCTGGAGACTTGCAAAGGTTTATGATTAATGAACATAGGCTCATTTTCTTCCTTTGTAGGAGGAATGAAAGGAACCTCACCAGATTGAGAGATGCAAGAAGTTGGGTGTTTACCTTTATAAAATATAGGAGGAGATACTACAACATATATAGGAGGAATCATAGGCAGCATATATAGGAGGAATCACAGATGTTGGAAAGAGTCCAGGTCTAGGATGAGAAGGTAGAATATTCTTAGGTTTACTCAAGGTTGATACGTTTTCATGTTTAATTTTTTTATAAGAAAAGGACGTCTTCTCGAGGTTTGAAATGGTCATGTTTTTAGGCCAAAATAGGTCAAGGGTAAATTTTCCACATCTTGATAATGTATTATAAAGACTACGATTAATGTATATGTGAAATGTGGACCTCTAAACAACACAAACACTTCAATAGGTCATTGCATAGTTAATTCTAGGAAAGCATTGAACTATGAAAATAATAAATTAATCTAAATTGACCTATTGCCTTCTAGTAGGTAGGAGTATGAGTTTTCTCTCAGACCATCGCAAACCCAGTGACTTGACGCTGTCTAAATGAAGGATTTCCAAATATGATTGCTTTATGATGCAAGCAAAGAAGATTCATTCAATGATTAACTTAGCTTATTTTTAAAACCCAAAAGAAATGTTCCTAGATTATGAATTGAAATGTTGGAAACATGTAAAATATGCTAAACTTTTAAATGCTTAATGAAAGATATAAACAAAAATAGCATAATAACTCTACTAAAATTCTTGAATCCTTTGTGATGATAATTAAGTTTTCTTTATATAAAACCTCTCTCAAATCGACGATCGAGATTGAACTTTGAAGAACAGACAAGATTGACTCAAAGAAGCACAACCCATGTGCAAGGAAGACCATTGGTTGAAAGTGTAGGTAACTGAGTTAGCTTTTAGTTAACTGGATTGTTTCCAAACTGAGGAAAAGAAAAGACTTAATTAACTGAACAAGAAAGATTTGTTTCTAACTTGATGTTCAGTCAACTGAAATGATGACATAAAAATGCACTTTTGAATATTTAAATGATTTAAATGTACTTTTTACTCAACTTACTAATTTTAATTCCTTTTTACATTTAGTTGACAAATATCTATTTATTTAATCAACATACTAGGATATTAATTAAATAAATGACAAGGTTTATTTGCCAATATTTTGGGATTTAGGAATTAATTAATTAAATCAAGTGTGATGATAGATTAGGACCTAGGGTTTAGGTCAGATCATATTGAAGATGTTGAATTTACTTTAGGTTAGGACTTAAGGGATCAAGTTTAGGGTTTTCTTGATGAACAATCAAGATTTAGGGGCTTAGTGTTTATATGACCATTTTTAGGTAATTACATTTGCCCCTCTTTGAATTAATGTGTGATCAGCACATTAATTCAAAGACATGTTAGTGATGAGATGAAGAATAGTTTTATGTGAAGCGATGAAACCACTCTTTCAAAGAAGACTGAATCTGAGTTTGATTGGACGAAGATCGATCAAAAGATATAGAACAGAATGCTCAATTTGATTTGAAGCGATGAAACTGAACATCTGTTGAAAACTCTTAAACTTTTTGATTGGTTTTAATGGATAATAAATTTTATTTATTTGAGGCGATGAAACTGATTATCGTTAAGAGATCGATTAGCGAAATTGACTTGATTTGAAGTGAAGAAGCCAGTTTGATCAATGTGTCTGGTTTTAGGAATGAATTACTTGTATAAGACTGATCTGTCTAGTTTCAATTGTATCCATCACTATATAAGACAATTGATTGGGTTGACTTTGATTTATGATAATCTCAACTTGATGTGATGCGATGAAGCTCAGATGCCCCTAGCGATGGGGTCTTGTTTGATAATGTGATCATTGAATTGTTGATGTCCTGATCCTGCCCCCTCATGAGAAAAATTGAAATATGGCTAGGTGCCCCAGTGATCAGAAGTAATTCGATGGATTAAACTGATGATGGAAGAAATTGATATGATTTGGAAGAGGTTGCAAGCGTTTAGGACCCGATTGACACTTTTTTTAGGTATTATTGACCAAGTTTGACCAAAATTGTGGTAGGGTTGACCAAGTTTGACCAAAATTTGGGCACATGGATTGCTTGGAAAAAAAGCACAAGAGATTTCCATTGGTTCAGAGTCCAAAAGACTGATTGCATAGGCGGTCAACTATGTTTGACTAAAAAGTTAAATTGTGATTTAGACAAATAAAATGATCTCAGATTTTGATTTCAATCCTCAAAATGGATTCAAGCCTTAAATTTCACTAGAGAGAGAACACTGCAATATTATCATGTTATCAAACTACAATGCAAGAGCTAACATGAATGCATCCTAGGACTTGGTCACTGGATTTTTGTTTGTTATTTTCATCACTAAGCATTTGGGACATCGGAGTCGATACAACCCTTACTGGTGCCACTGTGACCATAAGGATATGAATATTATGTTCATCGGATAAAATGTGGGAAACCAACACAAGCATCGAAGCACAAAAGCCAAGATGACCTAAACATTTTTTTCGATTGATGTTGCAAGGGTACACCAATATCGAGGTATGCAAAGCTGAGATAACCATGAGTGCAATCTTGCGTAAACAAGCAGATTAATACTAGTCAAGGAGATAGTTCCAACCTCACCTTGGCTTGCAAGTAAATAGAGTCAAGGTATGTGAGGCTTTTCCACCTTGACGTGGAAGCTCTTATTACAGACACCCAGTTTATTTGACATTTTTGGATCATCGGGACCACACCAACAAGCAACAATCAAAGAAAAGATTAGCAAAAAGGATTGATAACACACAACATCCAAAGAAAATTTCAACATATCTTCAACAATTTTGTGTGAGCGTTTCACATTTTTCTATGTAGCATGTTGAGAAACACCATCGTGCTTGTGAGTGCATCGTGATTGATTGTTATCGATCCATTGTTTAGGTCACGTTATCCAATGTGTGTTGAGAAACACAGATGTGTCCAAATAGGTAGTGTTAAGAACATTATTGATTAGGGTGTTGAAAAATACCATTGTGTTAGTGGAAAATTGTCCTTCAGGAAAGACCAAGATACTGAATCTAGTTTGGTTCATCAATGATCAACTTGGGGTGTTTTCCCCCTAGTGATGAACTCCAATTTAAGATGACTGACTTGACTCAGACTCCTGGGACAAAGCGGATTTGATTGCCCCTAAACTATGACTCTAATCAATTTCAAGCTACAAGGGTTCTCAAAAGAACCAAATTATTACGAAAGTGATTGGAAGCTATGCATAAGCTGAAGTAAAGGGATGCCAAGACTAGCATTGATAAATGGAGCGCTTGAGTACAAGAGGCACATGTTTACCAGGTTTTTACCTACTTGGCAGAGATTCTATTTTTGCTACCAAGGTGCCTATTTACCAGGTTTTCACCAAGGCACTTTTCTGTCTTTTTTTAATTTTTTATATTTTCTCTTTTTGATTTTTTTTTGTTTGATTTATCAAGGCGTCTATTTACCAGGTTTTCACCAAGATGGTCATTTTTTCAAAACTTTTAGATATGTACATGCTGCTAGAGATTGAGAATGCTCAGGTCTAGAACTTCTTTAGGTGGAGAGTGTTGATAGGCTCTCGAAACTATTCTCCTTCTGGTTTGGAGAGTCAATAGGCTCCAGAGCCAAATGTTGCAGTGATAATATATGGACCCAACCAGTTGGGTTCAAAATTCCCCTTTTTCCCTCGATGTGATTGATTATGGGGATTTTCTCTCAACACTAGGTCACCAACCTGAAGTTCTCTTGGTTTGACCTTTTTATTGTATCCTTTTGACATTCTCTTTTGATAGGATTTGAGGTGATCGAATGCCATTTGTTGATGCTCATCTAGTAGTTCCAACTCTTGTAGTCTCGAGACTCTATGGTCTTCATTTGTGATTAGTCTATGTAGAGAAACCCTCAGAGATGGGATTTCTACTTCTATGAGTAAGATTGATTCTACTCCATATACTAGAGAAAATGAGGTTTCCCTAGTAAGTGTTTTGATTCTCATTCTGTAGGCCCATAGTGAAGGATTGATCTGCAGATGCCAATCCTTTCCAGACTTGTTCACGGTGTGAAGAAAGATCTTCAACAGATTCTTGTTAGAGGCCTTAGCCTATCCATTTCCTTATGGGTAGTAGATTGAAGAACAATGTTTCTTGATTATGGCCTTATCACATACTTCGTCCATATTACTGTTCTTAAACTGCCCTCCATTATCAGTTATAATGGATGAAGGAATACCATATCAGCAGATAATGTGGTTCAAGATGAATAAGGTCACTTGTTGTCTAGTTGCTTTGGTGAGTGGGACTGCATCAACCCACTTCGTGAAATATTTTGTGGCCGTTATTATGAACTTGTGTCTGTTTGAAGAAGACAGATGAATTTGTCTGATGAGGTCAAATGCCCATTGTCAAAAGGGCCAATGTGTGATAAAAGGAATGAGCTCCTTGGATGGAGCATGTATAAGATTGCCATGCGGCTGTAATTTCTTACATGTCTTGGAGTATCTAGTTGCTTCTTTCTCCATATCTGGCCAATAATAACCAACTCTTAGCAGTTTTTGAGCTTGAGTCTAACCATTAGAATGAGAACCACAAATACCATCATGGACCTCAGCTAACGCACGTTTGGACTCTTCCTTTTCTAGACACCTAAGAAAAGTACCATCTATTCCTTGCTTATACAAGTTATTTTCTACGAGAACATACCGTGAGGCATTAGAGATTAGGTGTCATTTTTCATTACAGGTTAACACATCAGGCATAACCTGATGGTGTAGGTAGGTGTAAACGTGTTGGTAGCAGGATGACTCCTATCCTATGATAGAACATATCATGTGGAAGTTAGGGGAGTTATAAGTGGGGAAATGAATCTCTTCCACCTGGAACTCATAGCGGAAGTCTTGTTGTTGTTGTGAGGAAGCAAGTGTGGCCATTGCATCGACAACTCTATTTTGTGTCCTCGGTATTTGTTGGACTGTGATGAAGGTGAATTACTTATTTAAATCATCAACCATTATCTTGTAAGGTATAATTTTATCATCCTTTGTCTGATAAACATCATGATTTTGTTGATTACCAGTTGGGAGTCACCATGAATGTGCAACTCAGAAATGTTCTATTTGATAGCCAATTTAATTCCATTCACCAAGGCTTCATATTCATCTATGTTGTTTATACAAGGGACCATGATATTGTACACCTTTGGAATAGAATAGGTCTGAGGAGTGATGAAAAACACACCTATATCTGAACCTTGTTACATAAAGGAGTCATCAAAGAAAATTTTCCAGGATCTGTGAGTGATGTGTAAAATGGATGCATCCACATTGATGGGTTGATCATCTTGTAGTGGAGCTTCAGCCAGTTGATTTGCGATAGTCTTCCCTTTGATGGCCTTGTGTTTGACATCTTCAATGTCAAATTCGCTGAGGAGCATGACCCATTTAGGTAACCTACCAGTTAAGGTGGCTTTTCTCAAGAGGTACTTCAGTGGATCAATCTTTGCAACCAGTATGACAGAGTGTGCCAACATATAATGCCTCATTTTTTTAGATGTGAACAAAACTTCCAAGAAATATTTCTCAATCTTTGAATAGTTCATCTCATATGAGACCAAGATTCTACAGATGTAGTAGATGTCTTGTTCCTTATTTTTCTCATCTTCTTGTGCAAGGAGTGCCCTCGGTGACTTTGCGGTAAGTGAAATGTACAAAATCAATGTTTTTCCCTGTGTAAGAGGCATTAGCACTGGTGGAATTGCCAAATACTCTTTGATCTAGTTGAAGTTCATGTTACATTCCTCATCCCATTGATAAGTCACTCCTTTGCATAAAGTTTTTGTAAATGGCTATGACTTATCAGCCAGTTTTGAGATGAACCTCTTGATAGATTGAATCCTTCCTTGGAGTGTTCTCATCTGACTAATGTTCTTGGGAAGTTGCATCTTCATGATTGTTTTTACCTTTGTGGGGTCCACCTTGATGCCTTTTGTTGAGATGATGTATCCCAACAATTTACCAAATGTTACGCCAAATAGGCATTTCTTTGGATTTAACCTAAGCCTGAACTATTCTATCATGTCTAGGATCTTGCCCATATCTTGTAGATGGGTGGATCTTTTCATGGTCTTTACAAGAGTATCATCCACATAGTCTTCCATGTTTTTGTGCATCACATCATGGAAAATCATTGTCACATCTCTTTGATAGGTAGCACTTGCATTTTTCAATCTGAATGGCGTGACATTCTAACATAAGGTCCCCCAAGCACATGTTAATGTAATTTTCTCTTGATCCTTAGGAGAAATTTTAACTGGTTATATCCTGAGAAGCCATCCATTAGGTAGTACATCTCATATCCATTTTTCATATCAATGATCATGTCGATATTGGGCATAGGAAAGTCATCCTTCAGACAAGATTTGTTGAGATCTCTAAAGTCAGTGCACACCCAGATGGACTTTTTTTAATTTTGACATAGGTACAATGTTCAAGATCCATTCTGCGTAATCAATGGCTCTGATGAGCCCAACTTTGAGAAAATTTTCTAGTTATGCTTTCACTAACAGAGCAACATGAGGATGCATATTTCTGATTTTTTGCTACACTGGTTTGACTCCAAGTGCAATTGAAAGATGGTGGATTATAAGATCTGGATCTAATCCTGGCATACCTGAGTAAGTCTATGCAAAGTTGTTTTTCTTTTTTTAAAAGAATTCAGTGGATTCTTTTAGCTCTTCTTCTGATAGGGATTGTGCCAAGTGGATTATGTGCAAATATTCCTCAATTCAAATGTTCACAGGTTGTGTTGGCTCAATCAATAGTGATGATTGCTCCTCGAAGTGACTAGGAAAGCTATCAAGTACCCCATCCTTCGGCGCCTCAGAGAGGTTTTCACTGTTGGATGTATCTTTTTTTTTACTATTTTATGTTCTAAAATTGCCACAATGTGGTTTTCGCCTTCATAACATTTTTTTCTTTTCATTTTATTTTTTTGACTGAGGTACTTGATATTTGCTTCAGTCATGTTCACGCTTGGTTCACCGATGGAAGAGGTGACTGATTCAACAACATTGAGGTAACAGTTTAATGCATACTCAGTAGGGAATGTGGGCATGTTCATGGGTTGTTCTTTTAAACCAAGTCAATGAGTTCAGGATGCATGAGTGGCAAGGGTTTGACAAGTTCAAGGGTGTTCACGATATGCTCGTCATAGACTTGGACCATTAAGTAGAGTTCTATATTAGTAACTTGTATAGATGCATTCAAATTGGTAAGAGCCCTAATTAAATCATCAAAGCCCATATCATGGATTTGAGAGTCTAATTTGTCATACCTAGTCCCCGAGCCTTCACGTACCTTTTTTTGAGTCACATATTGTTGTACCGTATCAATCTCCTTATCTTGGGTTTCTTCAAATAGACTATCAAACTCATACTTGTGAGATTATGTTTCATCGTAGTCTACCATGTCTAGGATGAGTGAATTATACTCTTTGTCCCTAGTTAAGATGAGTCCTTCCCAGGAATTATGCAATAGTTATGCCCTCTTTTCCTTCATTAGGACTATTATGGGAGGTTAAAGATTCTACTTGATCATGAACCACTGGTTGTTCCTCTGAGAATTTCTCTTCAGTAGCATTGACCTAGGGATTATATTCTTCTTCCACATTGATAAGAGACTAGATACACGAAGGAATAGGATAAGGATATTTGTTTTCCTCATCAGAGTCATCCCACTTGCAGGTGGGTATGTCTCTATTTTTCTTTTCCTCGGCTGTTAAGAAGCCTAAGCCAATTGTATCCCTAGAACTTCTATGCTTGAGCTCTATAGGTTCCACAAGACCATTTTTATTAGACCTTATAGGTCCTTTTCCTAAATAGCCCATGCAGCGAACCAGTTCATACCCTTTGCCATATTTCTACGGGGATATATCGCAATGTTTCACATCATTATCCTCGGGTTCTCTATACAGCCATTCCAAGATGGAT
The DNA here is from genome assembly GCA_018584345.1 of Thuja plicata. Lineage (NCBI taxonomy): Eukaryota > Viridiplantae > Streptophyta > Pinopsida > Cupressales > Cupressaceae > Thuja > Thuja plicata. The sequence continues at coordinate 1,436,729 of MU224300.1, forward strand.
TTCTCTTCATTTTCATCCTCCAGTGGAACAACTTCCTGGATAAAGATACCATCAAATATCACCTTTGTTGGTGTTGTTGAAGGTTTCATCTCTTATGAAGGTCTTCCATAAGATCTAGGTGATGCAGGAAGGGTTATCATGGATAGATCAGGTTCCACTATGTATCCACCCATGCTATTGTCTCTAAATTTTATATTCTTCTACATTTATTTCATCAACTCCCTAGCTGACTTTGAAGTCAAAGCTTCTCTATTCTTTGGAATGAGAGTGTCAACTGATTGTCTCAGTGCATTGTAGGCATAGCTAGCATCTGCAGGAATGATGACTTCAACACCATTAAAAGGAAATATTATGCACTGGTGATAGCTTGCATCTCATGGATCCAGGGTCTTCCCAACAAAATGTTGTAAGCCAACGGAAGATCCAACACCTGAGATATGACCTCTCTTTCTACAGGTCCCACTTTGATAGGTAGGGTCACAAGACCATTGGAAGCTCTCTCATGTTCACCGTATGTCTTTATTGTTATTTTATTTTTAGGATCAACGACATGTTTTGAAAAAACCTAGTTGTTCTATCAACTTGTAAGTACAAATATTTAAACCTGCACCTCCATATATCAATAGTCGTTTAACATGATGCTTGTGTATCATGACTTTGATGTGCAGGGGGAGATTGTGAGGGTGACTCAAAGAATTATCATCTTCTTCTGAAAATGATAGGTAGTGAGGTGAGGTCAAGTGAACCACCATTGATTGAAGCTGATCCAAGTCCAAATCATTAGGGATGTTGGAAGTAGACAAGGATTTGTCCAGAATCTCTCTGGGAGCTGGAGAGATCTTGATAAATTCAAAGATTGAGATCTGAGTGTTCATTCTTTGTAGTTACTTAATAATATTGTAGTCAACATCGTGAGACAAAGTAAGTTGTTTGGAGTTTGACACCTTCGACGTAGTCACAACAGGTGTCAAAGGTTTGGATGTCACTGGTTGGTTACTATACCTAGAGGGGTGGGAAGTTCCAACTCCTCTTAAGGTGACATTTGCTTGTGCGCGGGTCATAGTGTTAGCTGCTCTAGACTCTCATTTTTCTTGACAATGATGACATTGCAATACTCAGGAGAGACTGGCTCAAGCATGTGGATGACATTATCATCATTGTTGATATATGTGTGGTTAATTATAGCACCTTTCTTGGATCTTTCCCCTTTTTCGTACTCAGGCAAGGGGTTTTGATAGCTTGCATCTCATGGATCCAGGGTCTTCCCAACAAAATGTTGTAAGCCAACAGAAGACCAACACCTGAAATATGACCTCTCTTTCTACAGGTCCCACTTTGATAGGTAGGGTCACGAGACCTTTGGAAGATCTCTCATGTTCACCGTATGTCTTTATTGTTATTTTATTTTTAGGATCAATGGCATGTTTTGAAAAAACCCAGTTGTTCTATCAGCTTGTAAGTACAAATATTTAACCCTGCGCCTCCATATATCAATACTCGTTTAACACGATGCTTGCATATCATGACTTTGATGTGCAGGGGGAGATTGTGAGGGTGACTCAAAGAATTATCATCTTCTTCTGAAAATGATAGGTAGTGAGGTGAGGTCAAGTGAACCACCATTGATTGAAACTAATCCAAGTCCAAGTCCTTAGGGATGTTGGAATTAGACAAGGCTTTGTCCAGAATCTCTCTGGGAGCTGGAGAGATCTTGATAAATTCAAAGATTGAGATCTGAGTGTTCATTCTTTGTAATTGCTTAATAATATTGTAGTCAACATTGTGAGACAAAGTAAGTTGTTTGGAGTTTGACACCTTTGATGTAGTCACAACAGGTTGTTTTTTGGTTGATGTCAAAGGTTTGGATGTCATTGGTTGGTTACTAGACCTAGAGGGGTGGGAAGGTCCAAATCCTCTTAAGGTGACATTTGCTTGTGCGCGGGTCATAGCGTTAGCTACTCTAGACTCTCATTTTTCTTGACAATGATTGCCAACTCCAATTTATTTCATTATCAATGAGATCTTGGATCTCATGTTTGAGCCTCATGCAATTTCCAGTCTTGTGGCCCTTGTTCCTATGAAATTCACAGTATTCATTGTCACTCTACCATTTTGGTTTTATTTCTGGTTTGTATGGTTTGGATTTGTCTGACAATGTGATCAGTTTGTTTGCCAGAAGAGTCTTTAGTGATGATTCATAAGATTCATCTAGAGGAGCAAAGATTTTCTTGTGCTTGGCCCAAGGTTTCTCCTTCATGAGATTACTAATTCCTTTTGAAGGAGCTTTAGTGTTATTTTAAACAACTTTTAGGGTCTTTGTGTCGCTTGTCAAGTTAACAACTACTGGTAATATTGAGGAGCAACGTGATCCACTACTCCATCATCCGCCACATGTTTTTTTTGTTCTAGTATTTGTTCTTTTCCTTGGAACTGGAACCGTACTTAATTTCCTTGTAAAGGGTAATCTCACCCTTTTTGACGAGTACGTCCTCTATTTTCAATGCATTCTTCACTATTTTATCAAAAGTGGGTAGATCTTGCATCTGAATGAGGAAGTTGTACTCGGGTAGAAACGTGTTGGTAAATATATCCATTTTCTCAAATTCATGTACAAGACGTGGATATCTAGAAAAGACTCTTCTCCATCGCTGAAGAAAAGTTAGAAAAGGATCTTCTGTTTGTTGATTGATATTACACAAATAGATCATTGTCACGGGATGTTCTATGTTGTATGAATATTTTTGTAAAAATAGATTTATCAGTTCATCAAAACTTTTGATTTCAGTGGGTAACTTCGAAAACCACTCCATGGCTTGGCCACCTAGACTCTGGGGAAAGAGATGCATGAGATACGTCTATTCGTACATAAATTATGTGCATACAGAAAAAAATTCTTGGATATGATCCTGTGGATCAGATTGACCACCATATTTGGAAAATTGAGGAATGTCCACTCTAGGTGGGAACGGAGGTAAGTACAAGTATTTGTCAAAATGAAATGGATAAATGATGTCTGTAGAGTATTTTGTGGTTTCTTTCTCTTTTTCCCTTTTTCATCTCTTGCATCTTAGCTTTAAAAGCTTGCAGTTATTTTCTCACTAGTGTCAAAGGAGTTTCTTCCTCTCTAGCAATGACGTATTTAGCCCTATAATATGGAGGAAGTTGGGCTCTTTGTTGTGCTAGTTCGTGAAAGTATTGTTCTTTATCTCGATTCAAGATTATTTTCATTACCTTGAGGAATTCTCTATCATTTACACATCTAGAAATATTGGCCTCATCAGGCTCATAATCACTCGAGGAGTGTTGGCTATTAGTAGCCTGGATACTAGCATTGGGATCTCTACATTTAGACCGATCTCTCCCTTGTCTTTCTCCTAAGATCCTTGAATTAGGTGACCTATTTTGAGGGGATATTAGCATGTTTGGAGTCTTTGGTTCCTCTATGAAAAGAGGATTTTCCTCAAATGGAAAATAAGGTCTCTCTTCCTCTTGAAATTGTCTAAAAGAGCTTCTAGTTAGAATAGGCATGAATCAAGTGATTTACCTAACAAGTGCTAAAGTAATACTAACAAGTTGACTAGGTCCAAGACTGATGATAGAGGGGAATGTCCAATTGATAAGGAGATGCAAAAGACTATGATTTTGAGTCAAGGTTAACAAACCCACACTCATGACTCAGAATAAGGACAATGCAGACAAATAAGATCGAATTGATGGTGACAGACTGATCAATGGACTAGAAAAACAAACTGATATTTGCAACAACAAAAGTCAGACTACCAACAGATTATGACCGATGACAAAAAATAGGACGAGCTCACTGTTATGGACCAGATTTGTAGGAGAGAATACAAAACCTAACTAGAGATCTAGTGAGCAGTAAAGACAAGTCAAAAAGACAATCTACGAAAAATTATCAAAATGCAGTACGAGTGAGTGTAGACTCGTACGAGTATTCCCCATGGGTGATATGAGGAACTAGGTTTCTCGTACTATAGTGCATACAGCATGTTGAAATTGACAGAAAAGGCACATCACCGTATGAGTATTCTCACCTAGTGATATGAGTATTATCACCGGGCAATCTGAGTAAATAGGAGCAAGATCCTGACTCACACGATTCAGGATACAGGCTCATACAAAAATTATATTTTCTACTCTTTGTTGCATAGTTTTATAGTTTTCAATTTTGATGTTTCTAGTTTTCAAGCACGTTTAACACATTGTGAATAAAATAACCCAAACACAACAAGAAAATGCTAGATCCTAAGGATATTGGTTGAGTGGAAAAATCCTCGCTCACAAAATTAGGTACACACCCAAGAGCTAATCAGAATACGGCCAAAACAACCATGAAATGGGTCTAGTGATGTCGTATTATCCAACTCCAAGAGTTAATGGGGGCATGACATGGTGAATGTCTTGGAGGAGTTACTATCTCCCTTGCACTTAGCTTTTCCCACTTTTAGAGGTGATTTGGGTGGCTTATATTCTGAGTTCTTAGTAAAGGTCTATGTTCAAATACATCCTTTGCATCCATGCAAACGCGATTCAGGAATGCATCCCTACAAAGCGCCTTAGCACGAGTAGTCATGAAAATGTGATTGAGACCTGAAGGCCCTACTATGTGTTAGGAAAGAGATGAGTATAAGCTCAAATGGTATTTGTCTTCTGAGACTTTAATCTCAAGGAAGCGATTTATTTATAGTGAGTTGGAGTGGCTTGGCGTTAGCCCATCCTCACTTGGGTCATTCTCACAGGGTGATTACTTTTTCCCAATGTGACAGACCCTCTACAAGGTGATCATACCACAAAAAAATGACAACCAAGCTTATGGATTTTTTATCATCCCTGAAAGGATGAGAGCATAATCTCCTAGCATCATTTCCATTTCAAACACATAAAGAACATCGTTCTTTAATTAATGTCTTACACATGAGGTTCCTACTTTACATAGTTAAGTCGATTCATGATTAGGCAACCTACAAGACATCATTAGTAGTTTGATGGTTTGATTCTTCGTCAATCATCCTGCAAATAGTGTTTCAGGATAGAAAATCTATGTCAATCATCCTACAAATAGTGTTTCAATTACTGAAGTCTTTGTCAATCAACATGCAGACAAATGTCAGGCTATAAAGACCAGGAAAAATAGAAGACAATAAATTATCAAATATCATAAAAACCCTAATGAAATGCTTGTTGTTAAAAACTAGAACAACAAATACTCGTATGAGTATACCTATGTGCTAATATGAGAATCTACACTAAATAATATGAGTTTTAGTTCTCACTCGTATTGCACAGTGTGAATGCTCATATGAGTCTGAATAGTAAAATGTATGGAGCACAAATCCAAGACTTGAAAATTTTCATAATTGTGAGGTCAGAAATGAGATTTTCTGCCCCATGGTGGGTGCCAAAAAATGTGTGTGTGAAATGTGGACCTCTAAACAACACAAACACTTCAATAGGTCATTGTATAGTTAATTTTAGGAAAGCATTGAACTATGGAAATAATAAATTAATCTAAAATGACCTATTATCTTATAGTAGGCAGGAGTATGAGTTTGCACTAAGATGATCGCAGCCCCAGTGACTTGATTTTTTCTAAATGAAGGATTTGCAAAGATGATTACTCTATGATGTAAGCAAAGAAGATTCATTAAATGATCAATTTAGTTTATTTTTAAAACCCAAAAGAAATGTTCCTAGATTATGAAATGGAATGTTTGAAACATGTAAAATATGTTAAAATGCTAAATGCTTAATGAAAAATGATAAACAAAAACAACATAATAACTCTAATAAAACTCTTGGATCCTTCGTGATGATAATGAAGCTTTCATTTATAGAAAACCTCTCTCAAATTGATGATCGAGATTGAACTTCGAAGAACGAACAAGATTGACTCAAAGAAGCACAATCCATGTGCAAGGAAGACCATGGGTTGAAAGAGTCAGTTAACTAAACTGACTGATCAGTCGTTTGGGAAAATTCTAAAATTGAAAGAGGAGTTATACGAGTCAGCTTTCAATTAATTAGATTGTTCCAAATTGAGGAAAAGAAAAGAATTAGTTAACTGAACAAGAAAGATTTGTTTCTAATTTACTATTCAGTCAACTGAAATGATGACATAAAAATTCACTTTTGAATATTTAAATGATTTAAATGCACTTTCTACTCAAGTTATTAATTTTAATTCATTTTTACATTTAATTGATAAATATCTATTTATTTAATCAACATACTAGGATATTAATTAAATAAGTGACAAGGTTTATTTGCCAATATTTTGGGATTTATGAATTAATTAATTAAATCAAGTGCGATGATAGATTAGGACCTCGGGTTTAGGTCAAATCAAACTGAAGATGTTGAATTTCCTTTAGGTTAGGAAGTAAGGGATCAAATTTAGGTTTTTATTGATGAACAATCAATATTTAGGGGCTTAGGGTTTATATGACAATTTTTAGGTCATTACAATTCATCTTTGATAATACACTCATTTTGAGGGAACTTCAATCACATATGGATGGTAGAAGGTATAGCTTTCATGAAATTGAACCGAGGATGTTCGAATATCATATGAAATGGGTCAGAGGTAGGGATAATGGTAAAGGTAACATCTAAGCACCTAGTACAAACCTCAATGTGAAGAGTGCTACAACCTATGGTAGGACAAGAAAACCCATCATGAACCTTAATCATAACATTGGAATTGAAATATGTGTTAGAGTAATAAGTTAATTCACTTGTTAATTAAATCATTTGATTTAATTATTAATGACACTTATTATCTCTAGTTCACTTAAGCTAAACTTTAGGCATATAATAATTAATTCTATTATTAATTATTATCATGCAACCTAGAGTTTCCCTTTTTAGGGTTTTGAACACCTTTTATAAGGTTTGATCTCTTTGCTTTTAGTAATCAATTCTTATTGATCTTTAATCATGTTGTATTTTGTATTCTATTATTAAATCAATTGAGGATGTTTCCTCTTTCACGGATCTGTTGTTTCTGGCCTCCATAGCTTTTGCTTCTCTCTTTTTGTGACAAGTGTTTTTATGCAGGTGATCCTTGGGAGCTGTGGGGTTGAGTTTTTCATCAACTCCAATATGGTATCAGAGATCCAGATCTTCATGCCCCTATTCTCTTCATGAGAGATTTGGCCTTGTTCTTCATATCTGTGTTTTCGAGAGGTTTTTGTCTCAAATTTTGGTGAATCTGGGGGGAGTTATTTTCAGAACACTTTGGGGAAAAACATACATCATGGTTAAATCCGGAAGGCCCAAAAACTCCCATTTCCATATAAGGCACATCCAATTTAGGCATAGTTGAAATCTGGGCCCTCTTTTTTGCATGCACCACCTTGGCACACTTTTTGAAGCAAAAAATATCTCAGTTTTCATGCCACCTCAGTTTCGACGCCACCCCTAAATTCACACCACCATTTTTTTTGAATTTTTTTTTTGCATGGAAATTTGGGTTTCTTGGTTCTGTTCTTGTTTTGGAGCAATCTACAGTTTTTTGCTTGTATCTTGAGCAAACAAAGGCATTTTTGGCCAAACAATATATCATCGGAAAGCTGGTTCTGAGCTCGACCTGATTTTCCAGGTTTGGATTTCTAACTTTTCCGTCTTGCATCTTTTTTTCCAGTCAAAGTCAAGGTTCCTTTTTTAACTTCAGAAGCCATATCTTGCTCATACAGACTCCATTTTTTGACTTTTGCATGCCATGGAAAGATGGTTTAGTGCTCTATCTCATTTCATGGGTCTCACACCTAGATTCTGCTCCAGGTATTTTTTATTCATATTTTTGCATTTTTGCAATCTGGTGGATATCTTGGATGTTTCAGGTCCTAGGATCATTTTTCATGCATGGGATGACTTAATTTAGTTTTTATTCATGTTTCTACAACTTTCTATCATTCCTAGATATTGTAGAAATCTATTTCTTTTTTTGCAAACACACTGAGATAAAGTGCCATCTGATGCGTTGTTTGGATCTTGGACTTTATTGTTCCTTTTTGTACTCGCACTACATTATAAAGTGCCATGGGGGGTTTGTCTTACCTTTGTCAAGTGAGACTTCCTTCCATGAAATTAGCCTCATGATCTATGTCAAGAGAGTGATCCTTCCACGACACCATCCTTTATATGTGTTAGAATAACTAAGAGGGGGTGAATCAGTTAGACTCAGTGTCCTCACAAAATTATCCTATAGTCCCAAATTCCTCCAGATGTATAACAAAAAAAATTCAATCATATAAAACTCAGCTCGGTGAAAATGTATTCTGTAAACTTAAACTTTCATCAGTAGTGTTTACCAAGTGTCAGTAAATTAATATTGTGATTACCGATCTAGGTCAATAAAGTAAAGTGTAAAGTAAAATAAAAATCCACAACATTCATACACATTGACACAGATTTTTAACATGGAAACCCTGTTAAGGGAAATTCCCACCTGGGACCGGTAACCCAAAATATTTTCACTCTTCTGAAGTGAGCTCGGTGAAGAGCCAACCCTGTTAAAGGTTACAATGCACACTTTTAAATGTGACCTTGTTAGAGTTTTTAAAAATAACAGTTCTCTCTTGACCAAGCATTCACTATGGGGTCAACAAGAAAACAATCAACATTTTCTTAATGTTATAATAATGATTCACTATCCCAATCAGTTAAGAGATTTATCTGTAACAATGGTTAAACAGATACAGTAATGATCTGATTCAAATACAACTCTGATTTGTAGATATTCAGATCTATTCTAAGTACATAATACCTCTGATCAATTTGTTCACTTTAGTTCATATCATACTTGTTCTGCTTGGTAATCCTCTTTCCTTTATTTGATCGGCGATGTTTGCAAAAATGCTCAGTTCTTTCTTGAACCAGTTTGATCAGTCATGCATCAATTTCATATGTATGCTTCAGCATCTATCAATACTTGCACAATTCACAAATGAATCTCTTGTCTCTTATATAGAAATCATGTATCATTTAATTTTCATCCTTTAGATCTTGTTGCTTAATCTCCATCGTTCATTTTCCACTTAATCCTTCCTTGGTAGTTGTGTTAAAAACACGTTTCAGTCTTTGTTGTCCGATCTTCCTTGAATTTTCATAACTGTTTGATCAAATAACAAACTTTATCTTTTACCTCAAAATCATCAATTGCCAGATCAACATCCAAGTTTACCTCAATTAGAATTAATTGCTCAGTATTAGTATTAATCGTGTTGTGTCGACAATCCCTTACTTGGTTATCAGTGTTGCTCGGTATAAACTGTATTTTACTCGGTTATCACTATCACTCGATGTATACAAAACACTTCATTTTACTGACCACATAAATATTGTTTGTTCCTGATCTTCAATACATAACAAATGTTTTCCACCATAATAACACTCAAATACTTTGACATCAATGACAATACATTAACTGATAATGTTTATCATCACTTCTGCAACTCGGTTGAATATCAACAAATGACTTCGAACATATAATCAGCTATAGTTCATCAATCTCTCCCTTTGGCATTGATGGCAACATGATATGAAATATGTAATATAAAATTCCATACAACAAATACCAAACTTTTGTTTTTGTTCTACAACTGCAACAATTTTGTAGCTATCCCTAGCTTGAATATAATCTGTGTCAGTATAAATGAAATACTCATTGTGCAGACTCTCTCTATAGTTTTGACTATTCAGCTCTTGAATCTCTCTGTAGATAGATATGTCGTTGCTCTCATTTTCTCTTTTCTCCCTTGAGTGGATAGATATTTATATTTTCATGAATCTCTCCCTAATATTTCATTGATATATCTCTCCCTTAGATGAATATATATTTCATTGATAATTTTCTCTCCCTTTGACAACAATGCCAAAAAGAAAAATATGCAGCTCTTTAGTAGCCAAATAAAATATCTCTGATTTTTGGTGTAGTAGGTACCTTTCAGTGTACTGATATGTCAGTTTTGGTCTAGTTCAGCTTTGCATCAACATGATTGATATTATGATTTCATGTAGGTTGATGCAACCTTCTAATCTACTTAGTTACCAATAGACAAGGAACAAACCCCTAGTCTACCTCTCAAATACTCAAATTTATCCTTCGGTAATGGTTTTGTGAATATGTCTACAAGTTGTTCCTTTGATTGTACAAATTCTAGTATTACTTGTTTGTCTTGTACTTGTTCCCTCAAGTAGTGATACTTTATAGATATGTCCTTTGTCTTTACATGCATCACAGGGTCCTTTGAAATATTTATAGCACTTGTATTATCACAATAAATCATCACTGGTTTGGTGATCTCCTCATTCATTCCTTTTAACAATTGTTTTATCCATGCTATGTTATAACAATTTGCAGCAACAGCAACATATTCTGCTTTTGCAATTGACTGAGATATTCATCCTTGCTTCTTCCTAATCCAAGTAACTAGTCTTTCTCAAATAAAGAATGCTCCACCAGTAGTACTTTTTCTGCCATCTATACTCCCAGCCCAATCAGCATCTATATAGAATTTTAATTCAATTTTTCTTTCTCTTTGATACCATAGTCCATAATCCTCAATATTCTTCAAATATCTAAAAATTCTTTTTATAGCGGTCATATGTGATTCCCTGGGGTTAGTAGAAAATCTTGCAACTAGTTGAACTGCATGTGCTATGTCTAGTCTTGTGTGAACAACATACATCAATTTACCAATCATAGATCTGTACAAGGTTTGATTTACCTCAGGTGTCTTGTCTTCTTTTGTCATTTTGCATCATGTCACCATAGGTGTTCTGACTGGTTTTGATTCCTCCATTTTGAATGTCTTTAGTACTTCCATGATGTATTTTGATTGAGTAATGTAAATACCTGCAGACTATTGTAAAATTTGCAATCCTAGAAAAAATTTAATCTGACCAAACATCGACATCTCAAATTCTTTCCTCATTTCATCAGCAAATGAAGTGCATAAGTTATCATTACCTGCAAATATAACATCATCAACAAATATTTCAGCAATAAGTGTCTTATCATCACTTCCTCCTTTTAAATACAATTTTTTGTTGTCACTTGTTCTAATAAATCCAATACTTATAAGATATGAATGCACTATTTCATACCATGCTCTTGGTGCTCGCTTCAGTCCTTATAAAGCTTTGTGTAACTTACATACCATGTGTGTCTGATCCGGATCAACAAATCCCTCAAGTTGTTCAATGTATACCTCCTCTTCCAGTATTCCATTCAAAAATGCAGACTTCACATCCATTTGATATACCTTGAATCCTTTATATCCAGTGTATGCAAGTAGTATTATTACTCCTTCAAGTCTATCAACTGGTGCAAAAGTTTCTCCATAGTCAATTCCTTCTTCTTGTGCATACCCTTTGCAAACCAATCTTGCTTTATTTATGATTACATTCCCATCTTCATTTAGTTTGTTTCTAAAAATCCATTTGGTGTCAATGATATTTTTATCACTCAATCTTAGTACTAATGTCCATGTCTTATTTTTATGTATTTTCTCAATTTCCTTATGCATGGCATTAAACCATTCTTCATTTTATAATGCATCTCTAACATTCTTAGGCTCAAATTCACAAATTAAACAAGTGTCATCTCTGAACTTACTTCTTGTCAATATGCTTACTCATTCATATCCAATGAGATGATACCATGGATGGTGTCTTCTTACATATCTAGCAAGTACATGTTCAGTTCTTGGTCCTTCATCATCTTGTTCTATAGGTTCATTGACTTATGGTTCATGATCTTCTGTTTCAACATTTTCCTGATTCTCGGTCTGTGCTACATGTTGCCCGGTGACATTAATCTGTTTCCCGGTGACATTACCATGTTGCCTAGTAATGCTAGGAATCTATGTCGGTATAGTATCAGGTTCTTCCTAGTAAACATATTTATAGTAATCTTCAGGTTCTCTCATGCTTTCCTCATCATTTAGCTCAGCAAATTCATCAACTTTCACATTTGCACTCTCAAGGATTTTGTTAGTTGTCTTGTTCAAACACTTGTAAGCTTTACTCTTAGTAGAATATCCAAGAAATATTCCTTCATTACTATTCGAATCAAATTTTCCATTTCTCTCATCTTTCATAATATAACACCTACTCAAATATTGTAAAATAACTTACATTTAGTGTATATCCATACCATAGCTCATAAGGTGTTTTGTTTGAATCTTTCTTTAGTTGTACTCGGTTCAGTGTGTAAACTACTGTGCTAACTGCTTCTCTCCAATATATTTTTGAAACTCCTTTCTCAATCATAAATGTCCTAGCACAATCAACAATTGACATGTTCCTTCTTTCAACAATCTTGTTTTGTTGTGGTGTCCTTGGTGCAGAAACCTGTCTTTTGATTCCGTACTTATTACAAAAGTTAGTGACCTCATCAAAAATAAATTCACCTCCTCTATCAGATCTCAAACACTTTAGATCTCTATCAGTTTCTTTTTCCACTTTAGCTTTATACCACTTAAACATATCAAATGCTTCAGATTTTCTTTTAGGAACATGATAGTCATCATCCTAGAATAGTCATCAGCAAATAAAATAAAATATCTATCTCCATAATAGCTTTGTGTTCTCATTGGTCCACATAGGTTTGTATGAACTAACTTCAAAATGCCATTAGATGAAAAATTCTTGCTCTTGAAACTAGATTTTGACATCTTTCCCATTTGACAATTTTTGCACATTACATGGTCTGGTTTAGATAAGCTCGATAAGCCTCTAACTTTTCATTTTCTACTAATCTTAACCATGTTGTCAAAATTTACATGACAAATTATTTTATTCCATAGTCATAAATATTCATTCTTTGCCAATAAACAAGTAGTTTCAGATGTATCAAGATAGAATAGGTTACCTTTAGATTGTTCACCAGTACCGATCAATTTTCCTTTTCCATCATAGATTCTTTCTTTTTTTTTTCTCAAATGCAACTCGGTGACCTATGTTATTCAACTGTAAAACACTCAATAGATTGTAGTTAAGTCCTTTTACCCAATAAGCATTTTCACATTTGATTTGATTATTCAACATAATAGTACCTTTTCCTTTCAATTTATAGGGTGTGTCATTTCCCATTCCTACTGATCCTCCATCATAATGTTCAAGAAATTAATTTCCTTTATCATCAGTCATGTGATGTGTACAACCACTATCAATAACCCAAATATCATGTTTACTAACTTTAGATATAAGTGTTATTTCTACATACTTTTCATTCTCATTTGAATCATCTTTCAATGCTACAAACAATGTCTCAATATCTTCATCACTGTCAAAGTTATTATCATTAACTTTATCTTCAACAATGTAACAAGATTTCTTACCTTTATCTTTGTAATCTCGGTTATCTCTTCTGTCATACTGTCGGTTGCTTCTAAAGTCTCGGTCATCCTTTTTGTCATTATATCTATCATTTCTATCATCACTCTTTTTGTTAGGGCATCTTGCAGCAAAATGGCCAATCTCTTTACAATTAAAGCATATCAAAGGTAGTTTACCTTTATATCTTCCTTTACCTCTGTGTAATCTTCTAACCATTAAAGCTTCAAGTTCATCAAGTTCCTTGTCATCACTATCACTATCATTGTTATTTATGATTATGTGTTTTCTACGAGATTTACCAATTTTCAAAGTAGACATAAATGCAGATTCCATAGATGGTACAATATTGTTGTCAGAGTTATTGAGTTCAAAATAAATCAATCTTCCAACAAGACTATCAATAGTAATGTTATTTCTAGGTGCAGCTCTCATTTCATGTATTGCAAAGACTCTTATAGAATATATAGGCAGTAGAGTTCTAAGAATCTTACTCACAATTGTGCCTTCATCAATGGTTCCACTAGGTCCTCGAATAGCATTCACAACTTCTTTAAGTCAGTTACTATATTGTGTGATGTGTTCTCCTTCCTTCACTCGCATGTCATCAAAATTTCCACGAAGACTCTCAGCTTTGGCTCTCAATACATTTTCATCTCCTCCATAAACTAGTATAAGCTGATCCCACATCTACTTGGCAGTAGTACAATTATTGATATCTTCAAATTTAGAATCGGTAAGTGAAGAAGCAATCTCCACCATGATAAGGTTATGCTCATGTTTCTCTTTCAAACGATTCACTGTCAAAGGTCCAATAGGTAATATAAATTCATTTTTCAGAAAATCTTCAATGTGGTTTGCAATTCCTGATAGGTATAATCCCATTCTGCTTTTCCATGTCTAGAAGTTATCCTTGTTCATCTTAGGTGCATCTCTCTTATACATCTTGTGATCTTTAGCTCAAGTCCTTGAAAACTTTCTTCTAAGCACTGTATGCTCCCTGATAAGCATTGATAGCTCTGATACCAATTGTTAGAATAACTGAGAGGGGGGGGGGGGGGGGGAATCAGNGGGGGGGGGGGTGAATCAGTTAGACTTAGTGCCCTCAAAAAATTATCCTATAGTACCAAATTCCTCCATATGTATAACAAAACAAATTCAATCATATAAAACTCAGCTCGGTGAAAATGTATTCTGTAAACTTAAACTTTCATCAATAGTGTTTACCGAGTGTCAGTAAATTAATACTGTGATTACCGATCTATGTCAATAAAATAAAGTGTAAAGTAAAATAAAAATCCACAACATTCATACATATTGACTCATAGATTTTTAATGTGGAAACCCTGTTAAGGGAAAAACCACCTGGGACCAACAACCCAAAATATTTTCACTCTTCTGAAGTGAGCTCAGTGAAGAGCACACCTTGGTAAAGGTTACAATCCACACTATTAAATGTGACCTTATTAGAGGATTTAAAACTAATATTTCTCTCTCGACCAGGCATTCACTATGGGGTCAACAAGAAAACAATCAATATTCTCTTAATGTTATAATAAGGATTCACTATCCCACTCGGTTAAGAGATTTATCTGTAACAATGGTTAAACTGATACAGTAATGATATGATTCAAATACAACTCTGATTTATAGATATTCAGATCTATTCTAAGTACATAATACCTCTGATCACTTTGTTCACTTCAGTTCATATCATACTTTTTCTGCTCGGTAATCCTCTTTCCTCTATTTGTTCGGCGATGTCTGTAGAAATGCTCGATTCTGTCTTTAACCAGTTTGATTATTCATGCATCAATTTTGCATGTATGCTTCAACATCTATCAACACTTGCATGATTCAGAAATAAATTTCTTGTCTCTTATATAGACATCATGTATCATTTAATTTTCATCCTTCAGATCTTGCCACTTAATCTCCATCACTCATTTTACCGCTTGATCCTTCCTCGGCAGTTGTGTTAAAAAAACATTTCAGTCTCTATTGTCCGATCTTCCTTGAATTTTCATAATAGTTTGATCAAATAACAAACTTTATATTTTACCTTGAAATCATCAATTGCCAGATCAACATCCAAGTCGGCCTCAATTAGAGTTAATTGCTTCGTCTTAGTATTAACTGTGTTGTGTCGGCAATCCCTTACTTGGTTATTACTGTTGCTCGCTATACACTATATTTTACTCGGTTATTACTGTCACTCGGTGTATACAGAACACTTCATTTTATCGACCACATAAACATTGTTTGTTCTAGATCTTCAATACATAACAAATGCTTTCCACCATAATAACACTCAAATAAGTTGACATCAATGACAATACATTAACTGATAATGTTTATCATCGCTTCTGCAACTTTGTTGAATATCAACAAATGACTTCAAACATATAATCAGTTGTAGTTCATCAATATGTGTTTCTACTCTCTATTGCACTTTCTATGTTCCTGGTTCTTCCACCATGTAGTTATTCTTGGCAACCTCTTTCAATGTACCTATCATCCCTCTTCGTGTTCAACATTATTTGGGGGGTGGGGGGGGGGGTATCACTTGTTGGTTCTAATGCTTCCTTGGTTTTATGAAGTGATCTACGTATTCAATATTTGTTCCTACGTACTAGGGGGATGCAATGGCT
This sequence comes from Thuja plicata, assembly GCA_018584345.1. Classification (NCBI taxonomy): domain Eukaryota; kingdom Viridiplantae; phylum Streptophyta; class Pinopsida; order Cupressales; family Cupressaceae; genus Thuja; species Thuja plicata. The sequence continues at coordinate 1,452,742 of MU224300.1, forward strand.
GGGTACCTATGTATTTCAGTGAGATGGATCATTTACCATATGGAAACTCTTTCATTCTTATTTTGGAGGCATCCTTCCATCTTCGATTGATCAACTCTCCAGGCTTTGTTTACAGTCTTCTCTACCTGGTCATGTTCTATTATAGTGGAGGTTATAGCAGTTATTCTTTGACATTGTTTGTAGCTTCATGCTTCACAGGTGTTCTACGTGTTCTTCCTTGTTCCTATCTTCTAGGACATTCTCTAGTTTGGATGCTTCTTCAGTCCTTCACTAGTCTTCATCTCTTTTCAAAGAGGGGTTTTTCCCACTAGGTTTTCCCCTTTTCTTCTCTTTACAAAGATTTTTGTACTTGGGTACCTCATCAGGCCATGTTGTCGGGACACATTTCCCGCTTTCAGTAGTTTTTTCTAGGTTTTTAGCTTCTCCCTAAGTTTATCTTAAGGGGGGCTATTAGAGTAATAAGTTAATTTACTTATTAATTAAATCATTTGATTTAATTATTAATGTCACTTATAATCTCTAGTTCGCTTAAGCTAAACTTTAGGCATATAATAATTAATTCTATTATTAATTATTATCATGTAACCTAGAGTTTCCCTTTTTAGGGTTTTGATCACCTTTTATAAGGTTTGATCTCTTTTCTTTTAGTAATCAATTCATTGTAATAAATTCTTATTGATCTTGAATCATCTTGCATTATGTATTCTATTATTGAATCAATTGAGGATGTTTCCTCTTTCATAGATCTATTGTTTCTGGCCTCCATAGCTTTTGCTTCTCTCTTTTTGTGACAGGTGTTTGCATGTAGGTGATCCTTGGGAGCCATGGGGTTGAGCTTTTCATCAAATAAAATAATATGTATCTTGATACAATTATTGTGTAAAGAGATGTTCTTTAGTAATAATATTCACCATACATAATGGATCAATGAGCACTCCATGTGAGAGTGTTCCCTTAATTTCTACAGTAATGTATAGGGGTCTATTGAGTACCTCAATAGTCCCTCTTGAATTGAAGGTAATATGAGGTGCATGCTTAGGTTTAGGCTACTCAATAAGGTTCACAACATTTTTGGCCTTATCACACATGTCATTAGCATTTATTTTATCATGTGTATTAGCCTCAATGACATTAGGGTAATGAGAAGGCAAGCGATTAGTAAAGATTTTCAAGTTTTGATTAGGGGGTGCTACACATTTATTTCCTTTATTATTTACACCCTCTACAATTATAGTATTAGAATAAATGAGGTCTTGGATACAATATTTCAACCTAAATCACTTCTTAGTATCATGGTTTGTGTGATGATGATATTGGGAAAAGGCTTTATGGTCAAAGGAATTTGGCAAGGGCTTTGAGGTATCTATAGGTTTTATGGGAGAAAGTTTCATGACATTATAATTAAAAATTTAAGCATGACATTGTGCAATGATTCAGAAAGAAGAGTAAAATTATGAGGTGTAAAGATTGATGATAAAGGGGCTACACCTAATGTTGTGGAAGTCACTTGTGTATCAACATGATGTGAAGAATTGTTATTAATCTTGATGAAACCTTTGTTTTGTTTTTGGAACTTTTGAAATGATTCTTGAGTGTCATCATTCTTAACAATCAGATCTATTGATGAAGATGATTCAAATTGGATCACTTGAAGTTGATAATCATGAAGCACTACAAACAATTGTGTAAAAGATGTAAACTTAGAAAGAACCTGATATCCTTTTATAAATTAGAATTTTTGAACATCAGGTACAACATAAGAAAATATATTTAATGCAAATATTTATATCTAACTATAAAATTAGTAAGTTTTTCTTTAGCTCCTTGCTTACAATGAATAAAATCAATCAAAGTAATTTGAGGACCAATATTATTTTGAAATTTTTGTATGAATGCATTAGCCAATTTTTGAAAAGAATCGATAGAAAAGGAGGGAAAAAAGTATACCATTGCAAAGGTTTATCTCTAAAAGTGCAAGCAAACAATTTTTCCATGGGTCTACGATCATTTGAGAAATCACTGCACAATTTTTGGAATGTTTTCAAATGAGTCAAGGGCTCACCTATTCCATTGTATAAATTTAATTGAGGATTGTCCATCTAATTAGGGACAATAGCATAAACAATGTCTTAGAAAAGTGGGCTAGCTATATCACATGTGGGAATATTGAACTTGGATTAGGTTATGGAAGCCAATTATTGTTGTAAGGATGACACACTTTGAGATAAGTTGTTGATAGCCTCGGTGGATGAATTGGTGTTGGACATGTTTGATTGTGAAGGAGGTGCAACATTGTGATAAGTTGGTAGATCATTGGAGTAGGAAAGTGGAGTATTGTGGTAAGTAGGTAAAGGAAATGCTTGGGAAATAAATGGAAGGTTAACAGAAGGAGGTATCAAGAATTTTTATTGATCGGGATTCCTACAGGACTAACATTAACATTTTATGTAGAGGTAGCCAAAATAGGAGGTGTATATATAGAAACATCAGGAAATGATGTAGGTATAGGAATGAAATGCTAAACTTGAATTGTAGGATTAGATAAATTAAGAGCTTCAACACAACTCTTCATAGGCATATCATTATTATCAACAATATGAGCAATGCCACATGACACTTCTAGACCATGTGTATCACTTTAAATCATTTTCCTCAATCCTTAAATCAAGGGGATTGCCTCACTATTCAATTATTCTTGACCCATCCATTGTTAAAGCTTATCCAAGTCATGGGAAAAATTTCCCAATTGGTCGGTAAATACTTCTGTTAAGGAATACGTGCCTCATCATAAGAAGTGTGGGAAAAATGGTTCTCCATAATTTTGGTTATGCCATGTGTAGGAATAGAGGTTTCACCTCGGTTCCCATTGAATATGTGAATCAAATCAAGCTCTACACACTTGGTATTTAAACTACAAGTTTCCATACATATATAGATCCTTCTCACAAGGATATTAGATGTAGGACTAAGGGTAATGAAACTCATTCACAAAGATGGATATAAAAGAAATGAATAAACAATTAAATTTCTCGATGGATTGATCAATGGTACAAAAGAAATATGATCGAATTTGAATTAACTAATTGCATATGGGTATGTGCACCAATATGGTGAGTAAAAAAGTGGCTACCCACCAAAAAAACCCAAAAATGCAATTATTGTGTTTGAGTTATTTGAAAAATCAAATAACTCAAACGTGTTATGGCTCGAAAAACCTAAGCCTTAACCTGTACAAGGTTTTAAAAATAAAACTCTAATCATATGAAACTTAAAAAAATCCTGCAATCAATTTACTAAAATAAAAATAACTTGATCATTTTTTCTGATTATAAACTTTTTTTTAAACCACTAACTAGATTATTTTAACCTGTTGTTGACTCGAAAGCAACAAGAACAACTACAAAAAGCAAAGCAAACCATATGATGTTTTTCATCCTATAAGACAAATTAAGATGCCAAGATGTCAAAGAGGTATGTATTCATTTCTTCATGCATTTTAATTTGTTTTTATTTAGATTTTATTGGTTTATTAATGTTTTTGATTTATTTTTGATTTATTTTTCAAAATTGATATCAGATGCTCCAAACCATGGGCCTCAAAAAAATTTACCGCTTGATAACTCTAAAGAAGACCCCCAAGATAACCAACCCTTCAACTACTTCAAGAAACCCCCCATAAACTCACAAGATGAGTTATTAGGTCATTTAGCGCAAAACAAAGCCACTATTTCTTAGTTAGTTGCTATACTGAAGACCACCCAACATGACCATCATGCATCCCTTGTCACAGTCATAGAAATAATGGTAGCAAGTGTTGACCAAGTCAACAAACAAATAACTAATTGGGAAACTTATAGAAATATGTGTCATGATTTATGCTAATGGTTTGATGTATGATGAAGCACTTGAAAGCTAAGGAAATTAGCAAAGCACAAATATGTGATCTTTTCTCTGATCCCAAAACCACTCAACATATTCCTCTTAATTTTAAAGAGGTTTTCAAAAAAATGGTGTAATCATTAGGGGTATCAAAACTATTTTATGGGATGGGTGTTGGATGGTCTTAGACCAACCTCCTTGTAATAATTATGAGGCGCCTCTATATTTTTTGAGAAAACTCTATTTTGCGTTTATCTCCAATCAAATTCCTAATTACTTTGATATGGGAGATTTTTAGGGTAGAGGTGGAGGGTCTACCCAGGATAGACCATGAGCTTGGCGAGTATAGAACTACCCAAATTGGTTACCATTAGTAGTGAAATCAACTATTCATATAATGATCCCACTAGCCCTGAAGGAATTTATGGAGGTACAAACTCTTCAGCCAGTTTCCACATTGACTAACACCATCATTCAACATGGTACACAATTATCCCATCCTCGTGGCCCAGACAATGGTACAAAAGGTAAACCATTTATCTCTAGTGTCCGTAGCTCCACATATGCTCCAATTGTTACCATTTATGCTTTAAGAGAGATACTGATGCACATGCAAATAGTTTTACCTCTCATATTTGTGCACATTCTGATTCGAGATGTTATGGGCTTAGTGAGGGGAATGAGGGTGATGGATCAGATATTGTGGTATTGACTGATGGATTTGTATAACAGTTGTATGGGCTTGAGACACAGGTATGTTGAATTGATTTTATAATGATTTATTTATTAAATACTTGATTTTCAAATGTGAATGGATTTTAAATCATAGATTGAATTATAAATTGATGCAAAAATTATTCATTTAATAATGTAACAATAGAGGGCGGTACGTCATTAATCATTCCTACTACAACTTGTGTAGTCGCATCTTCATCACAGTTAAAATTTATATAGCATGTCAAAATAAAATAAGACCTTGTATTCAAAATTTATTGATAATGCAATCCAAGATGTAATGAAGGGCCTCCAAATATAATGCAATATGGAAGCCCAATATCCCGTAAAATGTGTGGGTCAAATGTTATTGTTTTATTATCTTATTTTTATTTTCATAGGGCAAGGCCGAAGGTTTTCTCTGCCCAACTCTTCCCTATGGCGCCCCTAGTAAGTCAGGTTGTAAATAGGCTTTATAAATAATTAAAAAATTGGTTGAATTTGTTTACCCATAAAAAATGTTTTATAAGATATATTAACTTACTAATATATATTTATTTGTGGTTTAACAAGCAATGGTAGCAGACCAAATCTCACCGGTCCATGGTGCTACCCTTATGACCATTTCATTTGGCCTAGAGAGCCATATGATATCCTTTTTTGCACATACATGAACTTACAATTCTTATTGAATATGCATATCATTTAAAGTGTGATTATTTAAATTATATATTAACATTATATCTTGGTCTTATCTTAATCTTGTAGGGTACGCCAAGTATGGTTGTGGCGGAACCTATGACAACTTTCTCGAGATCTGGTGACCGAGGAATGATAATTGAAAATAATTTTAATTGAAATAATAGTGTAAAGGGATTATATGAGTTATTGTAGCATTGTTTAGATGTTGATTATTCAATTTTATTATGATTATACACATACATCTAGATTTATAGACTTGCATTTGTTGTCTTCTATATATAGCAACCAATGGGGTTTATAGAATTTATGTTTGCACCTCACACATTGGAAGAAGAGATGCATCATGTATATTTATTGTTGTTTATTTTCTCAATATCACAATTATATACACATGTAAACTCATTCTATTACAATGATCTTGTCATTTTTAATACTAGAAATGACTATGCATGTTTCATCATCGACAACTCCAAGGACAACAAGAGAACCATTACAGGATCAGGTATACATTTATTTTATATTGTAGTTATATATTTGGATTTAAGTAGAATATGCTCAGTTTATGTTGCTTTCTCAACAATACACACGCGCACACACACACACACACACACACACACACACACTTGTTTCAAATTTATTTTAGTTGGTATCTAGCCCTTTTCACAATTTGGCCATGTCGTAGATCCTCTACCTTGTTGATATGGTAGGATTTATGATCGTCAAAGAGGACCATTGTCTATATAATGACTTCCAACCAAAAATAAAAGGTGTGAGGTAATAAACAATTCAATTCTAGAGAAATTATAGATCAATATAGTTATTTTAATGTTAATTTGACATTTGTAAACTATTATTGGCATAAGTAATATAATGTGTTGTTTGGATCATTGTTGTGTAGCCATCTTCAGATCCATGTAATACTTCATATATGCTCAATTTTGATTAGCTATAGGATTTGGTAGAGACATAGTGTCAATTGTGGTAATTTAAGGACCAATACATGTAGGCATTTGATATTTACTGTAAATAGATCTTGAGATGGCATATGTTGAATTTTTGTAAATCTTTTATTGAGTTGGCATATATGTGTTTTTGTATATGTACATGTACATTTGATTATTCTACATTTTGGTATATAAAAGTTGATATTCAATCTAATTTGTTTGTTTTGTGGATGTCTTCCTAATTTAAAACTTAAAATTTGAATCTATATTTAGTTTAGAATTGTTGAACTTTGTGAACAATAACATTTTAAGGATTAATGGTATTCTAATTCGATAAAAAGTTTAAAATTTATAAAATTGGTATTCCATCTAAATTGTAAGTGATAAATATGGTTGTCTTGTGCAACTTCAGCAAATTTTATGATCATTTTTATATTGTTCTTAATCATAACATGGATGTCTAATGACAAATAACAAGTAGTCAAATTGAATCTAGTTTCACGTTCTACCTCCTTTTCTCTTTGACATATTTGAACATATAAACACATCGGCAATAGAATTTCCTAAGATTCAGTTTATGCAGATGTCACTAATACATTATACCCTAAAAATTGACCAACATTTCCCGCGAACCATTTAAATTATTTTTCTTTGTCGGTTTATTGAAGGAAAATTTTGAATTTTTTTTAATCCATGCCCGTGATCATCGGAATTCTGACAAACCTGGGCATATAACTAAAAAAAAAGGGGTGATTGCTTTCATTGTTAATTTTATTTTGTTTTAATTGTGTCGTGTTGCAGAGCGGAGGCCGAAAGGACTAGGGCATCATTGTGCAGAGGGGAGGCCGAAAGGATTTTATTGCGCAAAGAGGCCTCAGATATTTTGGAACCTCAAGTGTTGGATGCTCTTCAATCCAGTGTACAACATCTGATTCTTATTGGGCGGCCCTTATTATTATAAGTTATCACCCAATGGCATGTCACGAGCTGAAGCGCTGGTATGTATGCATGCTCATATATGTATATTAAAATGCACATCTCTGGGTTTAGTAATAGTAATTTATGGACATCCATCAACACACATAGGTATAGAGGGTTTCTAAACCAAGGAAATGACTAGGTAGCGAGATGCACAGACCATGGATTTGTTGAATAATATCTAGAAAATTTTATACGACCAATGCAATTTGTAGGTGAAATCACTGCATCGAAACAATGGATGCCATGACAGTGATGTATGCAAAACGTGGAAGCTTAGGCCTAACATGTTGACTGTCTAACTCATGAAATGTTCTGTTTGACACAACCCCTCAATAAAATGTGGTCTCGAGCATTGCCATGATTGTAGCATACGTTCAAAATGGATGATTTGAAATGTCTTTGGAGGCTTTCAAAGAAATTGCAATCTCCAAAATAAAAGCATATTTTACAATAGAATCTCATCAATGAGGGAGTTTCCCTAATTTATGGTAAAATAAATGATAGAGAAAGTCGATAAAATTATCACAGGCTTAGCAATGTAGGTAGGGAAGCATGATTGACAAATGCATGATTGGCGATTTCATATAGATATCACAGTTGAGCTTCAATGGTGTTTGATATATTTTCTTTAGTTTCAAGAGCTACAAAGTGTTAGAGATAATTAATTAGGGTTTATTGAGGAAGTTTGGTAGAGTTCATTACACATTGGTGGGTTTGATTATTGTTGGGTGTACACTCTAGGGCTGGTCATACATCTTCAAACCGGATGTACATTTCTTGAGAACAGGGGTGGAATTTCTTGGAGGGTCTCATTTAAGTTTGGAGAAGTTTTTGGCTAGATTTTTGGCACATTTACTCCCTTCTTCTCTCTATTCTTTTGGTCGTCCAATTTGGATTTGTTTGGTGTAGGTGGCTAGTGTTTGGAAACCCTCATCTATTGGTTTTGTTGTCGCTTGTCCATTATTTACCATTATGAATAACTAGGTATGTGAGTTTAATGTTTGTAATTAGTTTTCACCATCGAAGTATCTTCAGTTTAGATTATTTATTGTATTGCCACACTTATTTCATAGTACAAGTAATTTTGTAAGCAGTGGTGGTGATAAACCCCCACACAATTAGATAGTTGCATACTCATTTTCTCATGCATATTATTGTACTAGTTAAGTAGCGATGGTGACAAACCTTCGCATATCTAGATAGTTATAATATCGTGTTAATTTTGTATTATTATACCAATTGAGTTTCCACAAATAACCCCCACTCATTTAATTAGTTTGTCCATGAGAGCATTTTCATATGCGGGTTTATTGTGCATGCATGTAATCTGAAGCTAACATCTAGCATTAGTTATATCTTGTTTCAGTTATTTCAAAAGCAAAAAATTAGGGGCAGTCATTATAGTGGTATCGGAGCTAGTTTTCCTACTAGCTTGTTGGGGTTTATCAGTTGCATGTGAATTTGATACTCTTTCATTTCAGTTTGTAGAAGACCCAGGGTCACACATGTTGCTTCCTTTGGGTGTATGCTATATTTTGAGAGTATCTATATGTTTGCATGCCATTTTGGAGCCTTGAATGATATG
>MU224300.1:1469415-1492458 GCA_018584345.1 Thuja plicata
GAAGCCATCAATGGAAACTTACAATCCTAAACAATTAGTATACCATTGATGGCTTCATAATTATTAAGTGAAAGGGAGTTCTCTGATCTGGAACCCCCTTTGGTGAACATCCTTCAAGTATGACTTCGAGCATTGGATGCCCAAAGACAGGAAGAGAGAAATACAAATGAACATTGGTTGTATTTGAAGCGAGCTAATTTGACTAAATTAAGTTTATATTTTTGTAATTTGTTTGTTGATATTGGGTTGTAACCATAATAAAATAGATGCATTTATCATGTAAAACCATCTCTATCTAACAAAACCTATTATCCATGCATATTCTACGCGGCTGCATGTGCATTCTCAATTCAGAGTGGGAAAATCTTATTTTGGATGCGAGGGAGAGAAGCCTAACACATAAAGAACATGCACATAAACACGACAGCTGGGAAACATAAATGTAGATATCACAAAAAATGAGAAACATAAATGTAGATATCATGGTCACAGTTGTTTAGAGACACAACATAATTTACTGGTATACCCAGACGATGCAACGCAACCACTGCTTCTCCAGTTCTAAGTTGGCACTGCATGATCCAAAAACCATACATAAGGAATAAATTTAGAGAGCGGAGGAGGAGGGCCATAACGACTGAAATAATATAGGGAGATCCCTATTTTATTTCTTGAAACAAAGAGAAGCTCGAAAACCAACATTCAAATTTGAATATTTACATGCTAGGGTGAAATATATATATATATATATATTTTAAAAACATATTGTCAGTTTTTCAACCTTCATTACATTTACGATCAATGAGAAACTTATACAAATGACGTATAAATCGATGAATTGTTGTCTCTCATTTGATGACCTTGCGTCGGTATACCATCGTACAAGCGACTCATTGCAAAAAGGGTCTTAGGGTGAAAGACGCATGCATGATCTCCCCATACCCATTTTTCTAACTTTTGTATTTTCAGTGTTACGATGACTCGGCCAGTCTTGGAAAATTTTGACAAAAAAACTTCCACAATGACTTTGGTCGATTGAGATACCTTGGACACACGAAAAATTGACCTATGCTCGTCAAAAATTGAGAATTTTTTTATTAGTGTGTAATAAGTATGGTTAATTATACATGAAACCTTTACATATGAGTGATATCTTATACCTAAAAATATATTATCATGTTCTACCTCCTTTTCTCTCTATAAACCATCATCACATAATCAAACACATTACTTACTAAGGCTATGACTAAAAGAATTAATTAATATGGTCTATGATCACGCTCAAGTTTGCAGAAGAAATATGACACCTAAGAGAGATGGAGCACTATTACGATTACATCAAGGATTAATACAAACTTGTTCGGCTTTGTATTTGTGTTCGTCCTCATTTTCATTTAGATTCATTTACCATTAGATTCACATCTATTACATAGTATAGACTTGTTAGTCTATGATATACATTCATTAAGACTAACTTAGGTTCATTACGAATGACCTTAGTTCATGAGGTTTTTCCTAGATTCATTACAAAATTGTTAGGTTTAGTAGGTTTTCAAAAAGTGTCAAAACGTTGCAAAATGTTGTAAAAGTTACAAAAAAGTGTCAAAAAGTTGCAAGGCAACCTAATTTTTTTTTTGTTCATCGTAGTCATGAAACTTCAATGCCAAAATGTCAGGGTAGGTGGATTTATGCTAGGCATGGTCTTTTTTTCTTCCCAACTCGCTCAAATGTTCAAGGCCATATTATAGTTGTGTTATCTCTAAAGTGCCCTCAATTTAAAAAATTGTCAAACTTTGACAGGTTGTTCCACATAATTCATGGCACATTTAAATGTACCATTTAAATCTACAATGTTATGTGAGACCCCTCTACAATATCCTATCTCATATTTTCAAGACTCAGAGTCATTTTCTTAGAGCAACAATTTTTTTTTTATGCAAAAATTATCAAACACCTGCAGTAAAAAGTTGCAAGGTAACCTAATTTATGTTTTATTCATTATGGGAACAAAATGTCAATGCAGACAGGTTTGGGTCGGCAGGTCTATGATAGGGATTGTCTTGTTTTACATCTCAACTTGCTTGAATTTCTAGGGCCATATAGTAGTGACATTATCTCTTAACTTCCCTAAGCTCAAATATAATGTCAAACTTTGACGAGTTGTTACTCAGATTTTGTGGCACATAAAAATGTACCATTTGAGCATATAGGGTCACACGAGGTCCTTCTATACTAACCTATCTCAAATTTTCAATACTTGGAGTCATTTTCTTAGGATATCAATTTTTCTATTGATGCAATAATCGTTGGAGGATTGCAATGAAAAGTTGCAACATAGTCTAATTTTTTTTGAGATTGTCGTGGGCACAAATCATCAAATACAACATGTTGGAGAGACATATTAATTCTAGGGATGGTCATTTTTCACTTCCCAACTTTCCTGAACATCCAGAGCCATACTGTAGTGACACTGTCTCTTAAGTGCTTTAAGTTCAAAAAACTATCAAACTTTGATGGACTATTTCTCATAATATGTTACACATATGAACATATTGTCTTAACATACAAGGTCATGTGACCCATTTCTATAATAACCTATCTCATATGTTCAAGACTTAGAACCAATTTCTTAAGAGAACATTTTTTTGGTTAACACAACAATCGTCAAATGCATGCAATAAAAAGTTGAAAGGTAACCTAATTTTCATTATATTTGGTGTAGAAATGAATTTTTAGTGCCAACACATCTGATTAGGTAGGTTTATTATAATCATGGTCATTTTTTGTTTCCTAACTTGTCTGAATATCGAGGGCCATATTGTAGCGACAATATCTCTTATGAGCCCTAAGTTAAAAAAACTATCGATCTTTGACAACCTATTGAAATCAGAATCCATGACACATACAAATGTACTTTTTCAAACTACATGGTAATTTAAGGCCCCTCTACAATAACCTATCTCAAATTTTGAAGACTCAAATCCATTCTCTTAGGGTAGCGATTTCTATTGATGCAAAAATTGTTGGAGCCATGCAATGAAAATTTATAAGTAGTCTAATTTATGTTCTCTTCGTTATGGGCATCGACCGTTAGTGCCAACACATTCAGGTGGGTATATTTATTCTATGCATAGTCTCTTTTGACATGCTAGCTCTCACAAACTAAGTGCATGAAGATGTAGGTCTTGTAACTCTTCTTCTCTTCTAGGTTGACAAGTAACATTCTTGAAAATATGACAATTCGTTAATCGTAGATGACCCTTGTGAACCTAGGACATCTCAATGTAACTAAATAAGTAAATAAAACATTTAAATAAAAGAGAATTGATTTCCTTGGTGGTATGGTTATATATATATTTCTAAATATTTTACTTGGCAACCACTGAGTTGTGTAGCTCTAAATATTGTGAGAATTATTAGGTTAACCAAGTAAAAAGAAAATACGTGCATTATGAAAGAGTAGCCAAAGCCCACTATAGAAGAAGTATGGTGGAGGGAAGGTGCACAATGGGTTTTTTACTAGGTTTCAAATGCTCATTCTATAAGGGAAAGCATAGCCTTTGGAGCTCTAACTATGGATCTTGCAATTATTAAGTTTGTTTCATCAAAATGGTGACCAATGCATGGCCCATCCGTGAACATAAATAATCATATTCATCATCACACATATAGATGATACTCAGTAGCATACATAAGTAGGTCATACACATAATATTTTTTATTTTGTGCATCTTTTTCTTCATAACCATCATAATTTGCATGTACATTCTAGATACATAATCAACATTACACATATACGTTAGAATTGCTTGGAGAATTGCATTTTAAATTTTTTGAGAATCATAGATACAAAATTCATAAAAAAAGTGTTTATTCATTTATAATTGCAGTCAAATAAATTTATCTTTAGAATAAATCCTAATTCCTCTATTAAATTAATTAATTAATTAATTAATAATTATTATTAAATAGGTATTATTATCACGAGGGCTTCACTTAGTGAACCTGAATCATATCATGTGTGTTCGTGGCATACTAAAGAATCCCCCTATTTTCAAAAAATATTGCCTCAAACTCCCTTTTTTCACCACCCTCCAATGCCCCTCTAATACCCCCAACACTTGTTTTCCTATATAAACCTCCACCCCCTACCCCCAAAAAAAACCCCTCCACCCTATTTAGCCAACATATTGCCCCCTTTTTTGCTCATTTTAAATCCCCTAATATGAACCCACATGATAGTGTATTGCCCCTTTAGTGAAGACCCTGTGATTATTATCTATTTAATTAATTCATTATTAGTATTTTCTATCATTATATCATTTATATGATTCATTAAATCAATTTACATATTAATCCACTTATTTAATGAATTCCTAATCTACCTAGACTCATCCCACCCCTAATCCCTACCACTTCATAAACTCATCTTATTCATCCTCTATTTATAACCCTTTCACCCACCAATTGCACTCACTCAACAAATGTTGAATAAACACTTATATCTCCATCTCTATTTTATCCCACATTCATCATGACATCGATATTTCTTATAAGGAAAGCTTTAAATTTATTCTTCCCCTCTCATTTTTCCCATGGCTCTCTAACTCTCGAATTCAATAGCTTTTGATATCTCTATATCTAGCTTATTTAATTCATCCTACTTTTGTGAGGTTCATATTTAATTTTATCTTTTAATCTTGGTTCTTTATAGCTTCTTCTGCATGGTGCTCTGAGAGAAAATATCATTTAAACACAAGATCTTGTTGATAGGAGGGCAATGGAGTGAGGTTGAATGAATTTGTTTTTGTGTGTTTATTGAATATTGTTTTACATTTGTATTCATTTAATAACTCCATTGATATGATATTGGGATGAATAGATATTTGATACAATAATCAAGTGGTACAATTTAATTTATATACACAAAATTTGGCCTCTAAATAAGTACAAATCAACTCATGGTCATTTATACATACAAAAATTGGCATCTAAATAGGTACAAATCAGCTCATGGTCATTTATATCTACAAGACTTGGCCTATAAATAGCTATAAATCAGCTCATGGTTGTTTATATATACAAAAATTGGCCTCTAAAAAAGTAAAAATCAGTTCAAGGCCATTTATATTTATGACAAAATTGAATTTACAATGATTGACACAATGAATAGATGATATGTCAATTAACCAATGATATATATAAAATTTCCAAAATTATTCTACCCTTTTGTAGAATAAATATCCATTGTAATGCTCCAACACATAAAATACTTATAGTTAGCCCAAATTCTATTTAATTTAACTTTTTGGGTCATTTTTAACTCTTATTGTGTCCAATATTGCCTCATGGTCAAATTCAGAAACTTTCCATAAATTCTTATTAAGTGGCCGATCATGATATTTAATCAACAAAATATTTGTTGCAACAACAAGGTTAGAGTAATGAAGAATTTGGTTGTGTGTGTTGAAGTCATCAAACAAACAAACATTAAATTTCTTGATAGGGTACCTTCTAAGCCATGTTCCTACATAACAACAACAGACCCTATTGGGTACTCAATATCCTCTCTATCAATGATTACGATTGTCAATTTATTTTTGTATCATCATAAAATGGAAGCACTTCCATTTAGGAATGGTTTAGCCCTCCATGTAAGTGGTTTGGGGTCATGTCAAGCACCTTGAATGGGTATCTGACTTGGATCTAGATTTTCCCCCTGTTCTGCCCCATTTCCCACTTCTCTCCGGCATGTTTCTGGCATCCTAAACTGCAAACCTGAGATTTTTGACCTCGGGGTCAAAATTGACATTTTTGGGTCAATGTCGACCTCAACCCTGACCTAGGTCAGAATCAACCTCAATTTTGACCCAGGGTCCAGATTTCAAGTTTTCGGGGTTTCCAAATTTCGAGCTTCGGAAAGATTTAATTCCTGCTTTTGGGTCGACTGTTTCAGTCTTCGCGACAACAAATCTTTAAATTACATTTAATATAGGTCCACTTATAAGGGTATAGGTCTAATTAGAATTTAATTCTCCTATGTAGGCCTCTCTAGAAGATTGTGACCTATATTTATATATAAGGAAGCCTTCTCCTCTCATTTTCTCTAAGACTTGAAACCATATATCATCAACCAAGCAAAAACGATCAAAGTGAAATCTAGGTGTGAAGGACAAGCTAAGAAGCAACATTTGAAGCAAGCTAAATATCTATTGAAGCATTCACCTACTCTCAAGCATCCAAGCATCCAAGCACTTTCAAGCACTCAATTCATCAAGGAGATCCATTGGTAGCCATTGAAGGATTCAAGCTCTATGGATCCCTCTTGTTGAAGATTTATCCATCCACATCCATGCAAGCCTCCTCCTCTTCCAAGATCCATTCAAGATTGGTGTTGAAGATCCAAAAGCAATTTGATTTGAGACATCCTACATCCTACATTTTACATTCTACATTTATTTGGTGCATACATACTTGTGGATCCAAGGATTAAACAGTTCCAATGAAGTTCATCAATCACAATCTCTTCTCTACATCTAGCATACTTCTCAAACACAAGCTCGTAGCTTCCACACTTCACTGTCCACTCTCCTAATCAGGAAAACAAATTTCCTTTATACAAGCTTACAATAAGCAATTAGGTTGTCCAATTAAGACTTCCCCAATGAAAAAATAATTACATAACCCCTTTCTAAGATACACATGGTACCTTAAACAAGTAAACATCAATTACAAATCATCAAATATAATCCAAGATCCACAATCCATGCTTGCTATTCATAATACACGCTACATCTCTGAAGTCAGCCCCAAATAGGTCTTCTCCACAACACACACCATATCTAATGTCGCCAAGATTATTGAGAGCCAAGAATCATAACAAAAATTCCTCAACATGTCTCCTGACATTCCCCAAGCTCACATAACATGAAACATGCTCGCACCCAATTTATTCAAAAAACTCAGAGACTAACTCTATCATAATTCACTAGCACTTATCTGCAAACAGTCTTCACTAAAATTTATGTAACTCCAACAAACATAAACATAAACTCAAGAGAACTTAGATATAAGATCTCATATTCTCCCTTAATACATATCTGTGTTCGCATCCTTTAATAGTCTATACAGTGTCCGTACACAATTGTCAGTCTCGCCTGTTCCTGAGACAACAAGTCTGACAGAGACTTCAACTGAATAGATGTTGACATTAATGAAAAACATGAATGCCAACAACTCCAAAAAAATCCAATTCCAACAAATTTTTCATAAGGAAATGTCCCAAGATAAGAATATTACAAAGCAAAAGGCATAGTTTGTTAAGTAACCTAAAAAACATTGACTTAAAAATTGATTGTGTTGTTTGCATTAAGTGTAGAAAAGAGAAAAGTGTATTCCCCCATGTTAAGAGATTGTGTACGCCATACCAAGAGTAATAGCTTTGACATATTATACATACATCCAAAAGAAAAGTACGTTACCCCCGAGATATTCCCCCAAGAAAGCACAAAATCAAGGGCACTGGAGAACAAGACACCAATAGAAAGCACAAAAGAGATCCACTAACTGTGGTCAATATGTGCATTTGATAACTCATGTATATTGAGTATAATTGCATTTAATTGACCTCATCCCTCAAAGGTAGTAGAACTACAAGCACAATGGAAGAAGAGTACATAAGATGAACAAGAAAATGCCTTTTTTGGGTCAACATGGTAGAGACCAAAAAGAAATAGATCTCGACACTTTGCATCATCCCCAAGTAGACAACACAAAATAAAATTTATGACAATAGAACATGTACAACATGACATAGATACAACATATAGAATAATTGAGAAACAAATATAGGAATGCCATCACAAGTTCGGTCCCTTTATCACCTTGTACAATGGATCAACAAGGGTAATCCAAAGAGAGATTAATAACACAAACACGTTCAAGCAACACATTATAGGGGAAACACATTATGTACAAGCATACACACAAAAGAATCTATTGCAATGGTTGAAGCTAATAAAGTGTATCATCCGCCTCCCAATCTTGATTAACATCACTTAGGGATGATTGAAAAGATGCAAGAGGAGAAACAATAGGCACGATAGATGGATTTATTGTGAATTCCAAACTAAATACCATGCTCTAATGATGAGTCACGTTGTTTGTCACTAGGATCTAGGATCAGTACTTTTGGAAATCTTGAAGAAACTTCATGACTGATTTCAATAAACTCATATATATCATCAGAATCATTAGAATCAAGATTATTATCATCAACATTGTTAGCATTAATAACATTATCATCCATATCATCATCCAAATTAACCACAATAGGATCTTTAATGCAAAAAGAATAATTATTTTGTTTGATAATTTTAACTTTTTGAGATTGTCTTCTTCCCTTGGGCTAGGCAAAGGTTGGTCAAATGGGATCAAGACAACATTTGGTGTCTTGGGGGGGGGGGGGGGGGGGGGGGGGGGGTTTGGGAAGTAAGCTCGTAGGCCTTGGCATGAAATATTTTTTGGTGGTCTTTGGTGCTGTGATTTATCTTAGTTCGAATAGAATTTTGTAAAGGTTTGGGATCAATCAACATTGAATTTTTTCTTCCTTTGAAGGAGGAATGGGAGGAACCTCACTAGGTTTAGAGATGCAAGATGTTGGATGTAGGACATAGGAAGTGAGACTAATGCCTATATAGGAGGAATATGTGTAGAAAGGCATCCAATTCCAAGTTGAGGAGATGGAACGTCCTTTGATTTACTCAAAGGATATATCATTTTGAGTTTAAGTTTTTGATAGGATAGGAAAAGAATGTTTTACCAAGGTTTTTATGGTTGAGGTTTTGAGGCCAAAAGAAGTCAAGGATGAGGTTTCCATGTCTTTCTAAAGGCACATAAAGACTATGATTGATCATAATAATCTATCCATTGTGAGACAATTTCAAACCCTCATGGATTGTACAAGTTGTGGTTTTCATGGAGCTAAGCCAAGGATGTCCTAATTTCACATAAAATTGATCAGAGGTAGGGATAATGGAAAAGGTAACATCTAAGCACTTGGTACCAATTGTATAGTCATAAAATGGAAGAACTTCCATTATAGACTGGTTTAGCCTTTAGAGTAAGTGGTTTGGGTTCATGTCAAGCGCTTTGAATGGGTCTCTGACTTGGATCTAGCTTTTTCCCCTGTCCTACCCCATTTCCCACTTTTTCCAGCCTATTTCTGACACTCCAGACTGCAAATTGGGAATTTGACCTCAAGGTTAAGGTTGACCTCAACCTCGACCTAGGTCAGAATTAACCTTTTTTCTGACCTAAGGTGCAGATTCTAGATTTCTAGGGTTTTTGAATGTCGGGCTTTGGAAAGAGTTAATTCTCGCTTCTGGGTTGGCTGTTTCGGTCTTCGGAACAAAAAATATTAAATTACATTTAATATAGGACCTCTTCTAGGGGTATAGGTCTAATTGGAATTTAATTATCCTATGTAGACCTCTCTAGAAGATTGTGCCCTAGTTTCATATATAAGGAAGCTTTCTCCTCTCATTTTATCTAACCACGAACTAAGACTTGAACTATAAGCAAGAGCAATCTAAGACAAAGACTTGAAGAGTGAGATCCAAAGGTGAAGAAGCAATATTTGAAGCAAGACAAGTAGCCATTGAAGTATTCATCTATTCTCAAGCATTCAAGCACTTCTCAAGCACTCGTTTCATCAAGAAAATCCATTGGTGGCCATTGAAGGATTCAAGCTCCATGGAGCCCTCTTGTTGAATATTTCTCCATCTACATTCCTCCAAGCCTCTTCCTATTCCAAGATCCATTAAATATTGGTGTTGAATATCTACAAGCAATTGATTTGAGAGATCCTACATTCTACATTCTATATCCATTTGGTGCACACATACTTGTGGATTCACAGATTCGAATCCACCACAAGGGCTTCTACAATCAAGGTGAATTTGTTCATTTACTTTGTTTTACTTATGCAATTCTAATTATACTTTGAGGTTAATTCCAAAACTGGGGTTTGACCAAGGCAAACCCCTCCCTCCTAACAAACAAATCCATTTTTCTTTCAAGTACAGGTTCAGATACCCTTTTTGGCAAACTTTCAGGATCCGAAAACAGATTTCCTTTTGGAGACTTTTTAGGTCGATTCTTCCCTAGGTCAGAATCAAAAATTCTGGGGCAATGGTGACATTGAATTGAGGGTCAAAATTGGAACTGTGTCAGATCAGAAAAAGATTTTTGGGTTTTGTTCGTCTCTACGTTTCTATTCCAGATGCGGTCTCAGATTTTCCAGAAACTCAGTGCAGACCCCCAAAAATAGAATTCTTCAGATCTATAACATTTTAAGGTTAGTAATTTTCTCCTATTCATTTTAATTAAAGTTATTAATTTTTCTAAACCTATCACACATTCAAATCTATAAATGGGTATTTAAGATCTTCCTCTTTGCTCTTATTTCCAAATGATTGATTCATTTATGCATTGATCCTTCCTTTGGGGTTAATCAATTCGGATCCTTCATTTGTGTATCTAAGGACAAAAGGAGAACATCTTATTTACCCCCTACATTTCAAATACATCTATTTCATATACAAACATTTTTTAATGTAATATTTCTTATGTTACATTTTGGTGAACCTGTGATAGACAACTCTTTCTTTTTGGTGTTAGATTTACATATTTTATGTTAGATATTGCATGCATATTAGATTATCTTTCTTTTATGTTCTTTCATTTACATTTCAAAAATTAAAAATCAAAATCTTGTGTTTCCTAAATTAGTTCATTTGCATTGCATTGGTGTATGAGCTTTACCACTTCTAGTCCTACTTATAGTATCCTGATTAGAAGAAGTCGTAGACTTATGGGTTCCTTTGATCCTGAGTCTTTCTCTCCTTTCCTTAGGATCCTAGATGAAAATTTGATCACTCATGATTCCAATCCTTCTATGGAGCATAACTCTTCTGACTCATCTCATGATGAGGATGATGCTTTAAGAGATCCTCCTAAACAAGTGAAAAAACTTTCAACCAAACTTGATAAAATGGGAAATTGGCTTATTCAAGAAAACCATAATCAAGATTCCATCCAAGATATAGATGCTCTTAAGAAAGTCCTTAGTGATAGTGATCAAGGTATTAATCTCTTCCATGGTATCACTCATATTGTGCATTTGAATGTTAAACCTTTAGCACAAGAGGCTCAAGATCTAGGATTCACTCCTCCTGTCCCTAGTGAGGGATATTCTTTTCTTCCTTTACCTAGCATTCCTACTTACACTCCTCCTTTGATGACTGCATCTCTCCCAATTTCATCTATTCTTGTGAGTGTTCCACCGGTATCTCTACCTACCTTGCCACCTTCATATCATAGTGTGCCTTTTACTTATTCCAATCCCCTTCCAAATGTGGTTCCAAGTATTCCACCGGTTGTGTCTTCCATTCCTACCACTTCCTACACCTTTCCTAGTGTTCCTAATATTTATATGCCACCTATTTCTTCTAATGATTCCACAATTATTAGTTTGGCTCAAACTGTGTCATCTTTACAACAACAACTTGCATCCTTAACCCAATCCAAGTTTAACATTCCTACATATGACATGGGTAGTCCTTTATCCTTAGACATTATTCATGCTACTATCCCTCAGCAAGCTGATATGCCTCATCTTGAGAATTACAATGGTAAAGGCGATCATGTTACTCATAATAAAATATTTCAAATCCTTCGTAGTGATTATGCTCATGACCATAGGATTTTAGCTAAGTTGTTTGCTAGGAATTTTTGTGATAATGCTTTGCAATGGTATTGTTCTTTAACTCCTTATTCTATTGATTATTTTCCTAAACTTGCTAATACATTTATCCAACAATTTCAAAATAACATTGGTCTGCAAATTTCCTTAATTGATTTAATGCATTGTAAACAAAACATTAAGGAAAATTTGACTGATTTTATTGGTAGATTTAAGAATTTGTATGCTAAAATTTCTTATCTTGTTCTTGATATTGATATTCATCATATGTTTATTTCAAATTTACAAAAGGATATTAGAGATAAGATTCTGCTTACTGAATTTACCTCTTTTCAACAACTTTGTGCAACACTTCATCATTTACAAGTGAGTCAATTTGAGAGAAATACTCTAATGGCTCCTATTCCAGTTGATAAGAGTGACGCTGCTCCTAATCCTAATAAGTTTCAGAAACCTAACAACTATATCAAGATTAATAAACAGATGAATTTGGTTGCTGATCAAGTTGTTGTTGCATCAAACAATGCCACTTCTGCATCCACTGCTTTCCGTATGAATCGTACGTTTAATCCTCTCTCTGAATATTTACATTCTATTATGAGTAGGTTGTTAAGTGCTAATATGATTACATTTCCTCCTATTCAACCTCTTCTCCCTACCATGATCACATCAAAATCCATTGATTCTAAAGCTTTTTGCCAATACCATCGCTAGAATGGCCATGATACTGAAAAATGTTATTCTCTAAAGCATAAGGTTCAAGACTTAACCGATTCTAATGCTTTATCTGTTGATAATTTTGATGGTAATGGGAAAAAATATGTCTCTCCTCCTAATCAAAACCTTCAAATCTATATGAATCCTTTACCTACACATGATACTAATACCATCACTCAACCATCTTCTGTGAATATTATTTATGATTCAAAGATAGATTATCTTAATCATATTGTTAATCATGTGGAGTGCGCTGTTTCATCTCAACCTATTCTTCAAGATCCTTTTCCTCCACTTCAACTTCAAGTTCCACCTAAACCTTAGAAAAATTTCAATTACCTTTGATGATTCTAAGACTATTAAGGCTCCCGATGGTCCCCTTTATATCTATGCTAGGATTTCTAAGATACCTACGCATGGTTGTCTTGTTGATCCCACATCTTTAATAAATTTCATTACTGAGGAAAACCTTTTTATGAAAAACCTACAACATGACTATTATTATCCATCTGATGCATGGATCCAAACTTGTAATGGTTTTCTCTATCCTGCACTTGGTTCTATTAACTTGCATGTTGAACTTTGTGGAAAAGTTGTAGATACTACCTTCATTGTTGTTCCTACTTCTGATCAATTTCAAGTCAAATTTGGTTTGCCTTGGATAACTTCTATGCATGCTATTGCTTCTCCTATTCATAAATGTCTTAAGTTCATTCATAATGTAAAATTAAAAATAATTAATCATAGTTTGTATCAACCTTCTAGGCCCAGAGATTGTGCTACTCTTGATTTCTTTTGGCCTTCGTTACCTAATTCATGTCCTCCTCGCCCTGATAACCTTTTTCATTCATACCAAGCCTATAAACATCTCAAGATTGTCGAGTTAAGCATGCCTCAGATAGATCTTAACCATGGTCTTTTGCCCACTCCTTCCATACCTCCTTTATCCATTACTGCTAGCTCTATTACTCAACCTCCTAGTGTCGCTTCTCAACCTACTAGGAATCCTACCAACCCTCCTATGGAACCTGTGAAGGAACCAGTTGTTATTCCTCCTAGTTTTCAACACGTGTCAAATAAAGAAAAATGTTACAAATCTACTAATGAACATTGTAAGAAGCATAGAGCTAATGCTAAGGCTCATTCTTTTGTTCTTCAAAATTCTTTACCTTCTTTCGATCAACCTATGCCTGATGTGTTGGAGGAAGTTAATGTTCATAATGATGTTAATATGAATGATTATGATGATCCTATTCACATCTTAGATCCTATTTTAATTAATCTTGATGAGGAGAATACTCTTGATGATCCTATTGATCTTAGTGATGAATATGAGACCATCGATCTTATTACTGATTTACCTCATATTCTTTCAACTCAATTGATAATTATACCTAGTATCGGCAACACAATTCTCAAGAGGATCCTTGTTTGGAACTGGCTATTATTCCTACTGTATTGGATATAGTCCCTCTTGCGAGTTTCCCACCTTCCCTAAATGATATAAACCGAGATGGGGAGAGTAGGCGATGCGCTTGATTGGCTTATCCTTCATGGTATCCCTTTTTGTGTTTGCATGCTATATTGTGCTTCTCCTGTAATGTGTTTGCTAAATGTTTGCTAGACTCTTTTATATGACCCTTGTTACTTTGTTGGTGCAAGGTGATAAAGGAATCAAACATGTTGTATAATTCCTCTATATGTATATTTACTCTTATATACGTTGTCTTCATGTTATTTTGTACTTGTGCTATTGTTCGTAAATGTTTTCCTTGTGTAGTTTGCTTGGATCTGCGACATGGTAGCATTGATTCTTTTTGGTCTCCATGTTATGGTCCAAAAAGATTCTTCTTCGTGACTCTTGAGTTTTCTTTCCTCCATTGTGATTGTAGTTCCACTTTCTTTGGGGAATGATGTCAATTCATTTGTAATAATATCATATCTATATATACATGTTATCTTATGATCATACTGACCCCACAGTAGGTAGATCCCTTCTGTGTTCTTTGTATGTTTATGTGGTATTTTCCTTGATTTTTCTTTGTTTGGGGGCATCTCGTAGTGGAAACATAATCAGTGGAGTTTTGTATGTTTCCGTGAAAGCCATTGCTCCAATTAAAGTATTAGCAATGACTTTAACGTAGGTGCATACACTCTACTCACTTTTTGCACACATGCACATTCCAAATATTTTCAAAAACTTAAAACCTTTTCCCTTTATGGATTAAAGACTAATCCTTAAAACATGGATATTTTACTTTATAGGATCTCTTGATCCCTCTAGTTTAAATTTATACGGATCTCTTAATCCCTCTAGTTTCAATTTACAATGTTTTGATCCCTTAATGTTGGAAGGTGTCCTTAAGACTGGATCTCTCTGATGGGTTGACTAGTGAGTAGCCACATTCACTAGGCGGTTCAACTCCATCTTTGCAGTTGCACTGTTTCCTTCTGTGGTTCACAATGGGACATAAGTTCTCATTAGGCGAAGTAATCATACCCTCTCTCTTTTTCTCCTTAACTGGTGATGTCTCTCTTATCAAGATCTTATGGTTGATAAAGAAGTAAGTCCCTGGGGGCTTGAGGATTCCTTTGTCCCTTTTGATTTCAATAAGATTATCTATTTGTCATGATCTCCTTTACCAAGATTTTGCGTTGAGTCCATACTCTTGCTAAAGTGGGGGCTAAATGTATAGTCTGAAAATGGAAGCATTTCCATTGTAGACTCATTTATCCTTTCAAGTAAGTGGTTTCGGGTCATGTCAAGCACTTTGAATGGGTCTCTGACTTGGATCTGGATTTTTCTCCTGTTCTACCCCATTTCCCACTTTTTCCAGCCTATTTTTGACACTCCAGACTACAAACTGGGACTTTGACCTCAGGATCAAGGTCAACCTCAACCTTGACCTAGGTCAAGGTCAACCTCGACCTTGACCTAGGTCATAATCAACCTTATTCTAACCTAAGGTCCAGATTCTAGATTTCTAGGGTTTCCAGATGTCGGGCTTGGCAAAGAGTTAATTCTCGCTTCTGGGTCAGCTGTTTCGGTCTTCGGAACAACAAATCTTAAATTATATTTAATATAGGTCCTCTTCTAGGGGTATAGGTCTAATTGGAATTTAATTTTCCTATGTAGGCCTTTCTAGAAGATTGTGCCCTAGTTTCATATACAAGGAAGCTTTCTCCTCTCATTTTCTCTAACCACGAACTAAGACTTGAACTATAAGCAAGAGAAATATAAGACAAAGACTTGAAGAGTGAGATCCAAAGGTGAAGAAGCAAGATTTGAAGCAATCCAAGTAGCCATTTAAGCATTCATCCATTCTCAAGCATTCGAGCACTTCTCAAGCACTCATTTCATCAAGAAAATCTATTGGTGGCCATTGAAGGATTCAAGCTCCATGGAGCCGTCTTGTTGAAGATTTCTCCATCCACATTCCTCCAAGCCTCTTCCTATTCCAAGATCCATTCAAGATTGGTGTTGAATATCTACAAGCAATTGATTTGAGACATCCTACATTCTACATTCTACATTCTACATCCATTTGGTGCATACATACTTGTGGATTCACGGATTTGAATCTGCCACAAGGGCTTCTACAAGAAAGGTGAATTTGTTCACTTAATTTGTTTTACTTATGAAATTCCAATTATACTTTGAGGTTAATTCCAAAACTAGGGTTTGACCAAGGCGAACCCCTCCCCCAACAAACAAATCCATTTTTCTTGTAGGTACAGGTTCGGAACAGCAGGTTGAAGTGCAGATTTGGATACCCTTTTTGACAAACTTTCAGGATCCGAAAATAGATTTCCTGTCGGAGAATTTTTAGGTCGATTCTACCCTAGGTCAGAATCAGAAATTTTGGGTCAACGGTGACATTGACTTGAGGGTCAAAATTGGAACTGTGTCAGATCGAAAAAAAGATTTCTGGGTTTTATTCGTCTCTGCATTTCTATTCTAGATCTAGTCTAATATTTTCCAGAAACTCAATGCAGACCCCCAAAAATAGCATTCTTCAGATCTGTAACATTTTAAGGTTAGTACTTTTCTCCTATTCATTTCAATTAAAGTTATTAATATTTCTAAACCTATCACACATTCAAATCTATAAACAGGTATTTAAGATCTTCCTCTTTGCTCTTTTTTCCAAATGATTGATTCATTTATGCATTGATCCTTCCTTTGGGGTTAATAATTTTGGATCCTTCATTTGTGTATCTAAGGATAAAAGGAGAACATCTTATTTACCCCCTACATTTCAAACACATCTATTTCATATACAAACATTTTTAAATGTAATATTTCTTATGTTACACCAACCTAAAAAATAAGGGTGATAGAACCTATGGTAGGACAAGTAAAACCATCATGCACCTTAATCATAAGATTAGATTTATCATATATACAACTTCATACATGAACTGGCATGTACATAGATGTTCTTTATCAATTACATTTACCATACATAATAGATCAATTAGCACTCCTTGTGAGAGCTCTCCTTTAATTTTTGTAGTAATGGTTTCCTTTGCATCAAAGGTAATATGAGGTTCAAGCATAGGTTTAGGTTGCACATTAAGGTTCACAACATTGTTAGCCTCATCACACATGTCATAAGTTTTCATGTTTTTAAGTTTTTTATGCTCAACAACTTTTGTAGAATGACAAAGCAAAGAATTAGTGAAGATTTTCTAGTTTTGATTAGGGGGTGCCATGGATTTGCTTGATTTATTATTGACACCCTTCCTACTTATGATATCAAAATTAATAAGGCATTGGATAAGATGTTTCAACCTAAAGCACTTTTCATTATTGTGATCGGTTTGGTGATGGTATTGGAAAAAGGATTTGGGGTCAAAAGAAGTTGGAAAACATTTGGAGGTATCCATAGGTTTGATGAAATTTTAACACATTTACAATGATAAAATCATCCATAATACCATGTAAAGATTTAGAAAATGGAGTAAAAGTATGACATGTAAGGATTGATGATAAAGGAGTCACACCTGATGTTGCGGCTACCACTTGTATATCAACATGATTTGAAGATTTGTTTGAATCCTTTATTTTGTATTTGGAATTTTTAAAATGATTGTTGAGTGACATCATTTTTATCAAATGGATCCATTAATGAAGATTATTCAAATTGGCTCACTTGAAGTTGATAATTATGAAGCACTACCCACAATTGCATAAAGGGTCTGAAATTAGAAAATAGTAACTTATCTCTAATGTCTTTTAGCAAATTAGAAATGAAAATTTGTTGAACATCACCACCAGGCAAAGGATAAGCAATTCGAGAATGAAAATGTTTATATCTACAAATAAAACTAATCACTTTATCTTCAACTCCTTGCTTACAATGGATATTATCTCTAAATGTTCTAGCAAAAATTTTAGTCATGAGTCTATGATCATTTTAAAGTCACTACACAAGGTTTGAAATGTTTTCACATGAGTCAAGGGATCACCTTCTCCATTGTATAACTCCACTTTAGGAATTTTCATGTATTGGGGGATAATGTTATGGACACTTTATGGGAAATTGGGTTAGCTATAACACATGTTGGATTATTAAATTTGGATTGGGTTTTGAAGAGTTGGCGGACCTAGGACTCCACATCCTCATCCAAACACCCACATTCAATAACAAATATCCTCACCATAGAAAATAGGAAAAGTGTGAAGCAACTCAACCCCCACAACCTCCTTTAAAGATCTCCAACAAGGTCAAGACCAAGGCCAAAAAGACCCTAAATGGGACATTGGAAGTCTCATTGCAATGTATCAGATCATCAACCAATACCTACCAAAGGATTAAAATTACGATTGGCTCTTACAACACCTTGATGGTTGATATGTAGCATCACACTGAAAAGATATATTCCCCACTGGCACAGGTTGGATCAACTTTAGGCCACACCATAAGGAGCCTCACTCCAAATGATGCATTTGAAATTATCAAAAAAACTTAAGTCAATCATGACGAGATTCATATATGCCTTTGTAATCTTGATGTTGGGTAGAAGGTCAGTAGCGACATTCATTGTAAGCATGTGAGACCGTGAAGTTCATCTCATCTAGATAATACATAATATTATAATTATAAATATAATATTTAATATTTATTTATTTAGTATATTTATATTTACTCTTTGATTTTTATATGATATTCTCCAAAAAGGATATTCATTTCCTGTGTGTGTGTGTGTGTGTGTGTGTGTGTGTGTGTGTGTGTGTGCGCGCGTGTGTGTGTGTCTATGGACGACCCTTTGGTCAAAGGGTGGGGTTTCTTGCTTTTAGTGTCTACAATCAAAATTGGAATCCCATGGTGTTAGTCTCTATTGCTTCAACAATTGAGATTGTTTACCCTCAATTCAACATTTTTAATAAAATAGTTCCAACTAGGACTGATGCACTCACACAAATGGCATAGGGAAGACTGGCACAAGGCAAAGAATTAAATACAAAAAATGAAGCATTTTTTGGCAAGGAGAGGGAGATCAAACAAAAAATAGAGGAATGACTCCCGAATAGAGTAATTTGGATTCAAAATATTAAAGGCCCCAATATTGGAAGTAGAGGTGTCTCCAAAAGTGGAGAGTTTAGAAAAAAATATAGGAAACAACGTGGTGGTTCCAAAAATCATCAAGCAAAGGGAAATAGAGAGGGAATATGAAACTGGATGCAAGTAAATAAGATCAAGGCCATGGTCAATTATTTTCCCAAAAACTTATTTCTTCCATATTTTAAGGAGGATCTAGCAAGGAATGAAATTTTGAGAAAGGCACCATGGTGGTGTGCATATTCACTCATATAAACTCAAGAATGGGTTAAAAATTTAAACCTGCAAATAATGGCATCGTGTGAAAGATCGTATCAGTTCCAACTCAATAACTTGTCGTTAGAGTATTGGATTGGAAATTGCATTAGAAAGACTAAATAATGCTTGGGACAACTACAAGAAATCAAAATGTACAAGGATGATTTTGAATTTTATATGGAAGTATAAAATTAATCTCCATTCATCTTATTCTAAATAGTATTCATCTAATATCATTAGATGAGTATTAGGAAATGGTCAATATGGGTTGAAGAAAAACAAGTTTATTATATGAGAGATGTGGGGGTAGGAATAAAATAGAAGTCAATTTTCCTAGGTCACTGATTAAGATCTAAGTGTAGAAGAGTAATAGAGGAAAAATACTATCAAATCATACTAGACACAAGCTCCCTAGTCCTTTAACAGTGGATGTGCAGTTGTCTTCTAGTTTAGTTGTGTTATGCCCTGCATCCCCGTCCCTACATTTTGTGTGCAAAATGTTGGGTCCCCCTTTTTTGTTTTCTGCTTCTGGCTCTTGCCTTGTCTTTTTCCTTTGTTTCCTTGTCTTCCTTCTCCGAGTTTTCTTTCCCGCGGTGTTGGCTTTGCTTTTGTTTTTATCCCTTGTGTCTCTGGGACCCAGTATAAGAATTGGTCGTTCCTTGTCCAGGATCTGGATTTTAGACTCCGGGATTCTCTGTCATGATGTCTTCTTTTTGTGAGAGGGTATGGTTGCGCGGAATCCCCGGGCCTAGAGTTCGGAGGTCGGTTTGTTTCAGAGTTTGCGGAAGGAAAGGTAACTTGCTTTTTACCTCGGGTATAAATAGGAATCACCTGTCATTTTCACAATTACCATGATTAAAACACTTAAGCAATTTGAGTGATTTCAGAGCGATATCACAGCGATTTCAGCGAGAATCTAGTGTGAGTTATTCCGAGCTATTCTGAACAATTGCAAGTGCTTTTCAGTGTTCGAGTGGTGAACCTTTGGAGGCACAAGCTATTGCAGAGCATTCGACACCTTGCCTTCCCTTTCCTTTCTCCATTTTTTAGGTTGGTTTCTCTGTTTCTCTCCGTTTCCTGGCTTTTTGTTTTTGTTTGGTTTGTGTTTTTGTCTTGTGTTTTCATTTTTTTTTTGCGTTTCTTCGTTTGGTTCGCCGCCCGTTGGTGGGTTGGCTCTACCGGAGGGTTGTCCACCCTCTGTGTAGGTGTAGTATATTTTGTAGGTAGTGTATATGCTTATACATTTTTTGGTTTTGTTTAGGTAGTGGCTCTGCGTTTTGTGTATGTGTATTTAGTGTATATTGATGTATATCCTTCCAGTTTTGCATGTATATACCTTTCAACCCCAATGTATATATGATGCATATTTCATGTATATTCACTCGGTCTTTTGTCGATCTCGTCATGCCCTGTTTGTTTCCCATTTTAAGTCTGTGAGCTCATTTCAGACAGAATACCACCTGGTTGAAACTCGGCTCTCAGCTAGTTTCAACCAGGCAGTTTTCTCTCTCCTCATAAACCAAATTGTGCTTCATTTACATCCCATGAATGCATTTAAAATCATCCAGGTGGTTTCCACTTTACGTGCATTCAGACAGTTGGCACTACCGCCAGCCATAACTTCCAATTATTTCATAGCCATGTGACGCCCATGTGACGCCCACGTGGGCTTGACAGTTTACTTTTCGCGGACACCTTCCAACGGTTAGTTTTTTGAACCTTGGGTCTTTTATCTTCACTAGCACACACCTTACTTTGCTAAGTATGTTGAAACCCCCAGACCCAGATGTTGGTTATTTCCCTTAAGTTTGTATTATATATATCTTTCCGGGATTTTGAACCTAAACTAGCTTTTCAGGAAAAAAAATGCCGCGGTGGTAAGATCTCTGGATCCAAGAGTATGGTTTATCTATGAATTATGATGGTCATCTGGCCTTGTAGGTTTTTAAAGCAATATACTTTCATCATGTCTGAAGCTTCCGCATCTTCACCACCCAGAAGTCTGGAACTTCCTTCCACAGCAGTCACCCGGGCAGCCGTCAGATCTAAGATGGAAAGGACCTTAGAGAAATTGCCTTTGACCATGAAGTACATGAAGGACAATGCCATCATGGGATCAAAGATTGATTCCAAAGTTCAATTGATCACCGACACCAACGTTAGAATGTGGGCTAAGATGCAGGCCCCGGTAAAAATAATGTACATTCAGCGACAGTCCGGGGATCCGCTGGCGATCAACGTTGAGGATTCTAGGATTCTCAAGGCTGCCTATTTTCCATTCTCAGTGCAAGCCCCAGAGTTAATTCTCACTCTTGCAGCGCACTACAACTCTTCCGTCCGGGCTGTCATGCTCGCAGCCCCAGAACCAATCGGGTATCCCACCCCCATGGTGTCTCTTGACGCCGCAAATTTTCAGAGAGGGTTGGGGATCCCTCAGTTTGACACCCCCACTGTGGTTACCAGATCAGATGCCTTAGCGCAATTTAAGCAGTTGGAGGATGCAACCTGGATATACATGAATATGCATTGGCTCAAGACTCTGAAGAGAGACCCCAAGAGAATGAAACTAGAGATCCCCCGGTCCAAATTTAAAGAAAGCATCCAGATGGGGATGATAGCACTTTCCCAGGTCTTCAGGAAACCACATGCTAGAGAATTCATAGGGTGGATGTACTACTTCTTTCTTGGAATTTCCACCAGTGGGGAGTATTTTGATTGGGTTGCCATCATTTCAAACCACGTGGATTCTCAGTTCCTTCAAGTGGTTGAAAAGCGAAAGTTCTATATGACTTCCTATGTTCTCTGGGCCCTAGTGCAAAAACAACCCCACACCAATGAGTTTCTCACAAT
Organism: Thuja plicata; assembly: GCA_018584345.1. NCBI lineage: Eukaryota > Viridiplantae > Streptophyta > Pinopsida > Cupressales > Cupressaceae > Thuja > Thuja plicata. The sequence goes on from MU224300.1 coordinate 1,491,571, forward strand.
AGGTGTACTCGGGGTCAGCCCAGGTCAGAAGGCTCTCTGGGATTATTTCTCGCAAATCCAATGGGAGGCTAGTTTCCCCAATTTCTATCGGGTTAACGATGCCTTCATTTACTACAACCTGCTCACACCTACCCAGGATGTAGAGTATCGCCTCTCCACAGAGGTGATGGATTTGGTCAGAAGTTATGGCCATTATTATATACAATTCTTGCAGCACACATACATAAGGGTAACCGACTTCTCTGGGAAGCCCTACTTGTTGCCCAAATATTGTGGGAACAAGATAATCCTCCTAGAGTACTGCAGACAAACCATTGAGTTGCATGCATTATACACCTTGAATAAAGTGAAAAACATCCCATTCCCAATCACTTGTGGGAATTACTCGTGCAGTCTGGCGGCAGCCAAGGAGGCAGACAACGAGCTCAGGAGCCTGAACTTAGCAGAGTTTTACCTAGCATGGAAGAATATTGATCTGCATGGCACGATTGTACTGGCACTTCCCCGGGCATTAGAGCCCCACCAATACCATATGGAGGACTTCTAGGAAGATTTCCAGGATGACGTTGAAGTTTGAAGCTGACATTACATCCGGATGACCGCAGGAATGATGGACAGATTAAAGCTCTGGAGATTCCCCGATGTGAAGGAGGTGAATTGAGGGTGTGTTAAGGATAACATATAAAGATTGGAAAGGGGGTTTGATTGATTGATTAATTGTTATAGTGTGTTGAAATCCTTAACCCTAATTCACATCTTATACTTAATTGAGTTTGATATTGATTGTATATTGTAATTGTGATTAAGGGAAGATAAGACACTCCTTTCTTTCACCCTCAAATACGCAAATAGGAGATCCAATTTGATCAACCCAAGTAGAAGGGTTAA
>MU224300.1:1497273-1526636 GCA_018584345.1 Thuja plicata
ATCACATGTAGGAATGCTAAATTTGGATTGAGTTAAAGATGCAAGTTGTTGTTGTAAAGATGACATAGTTTGAGCCAAACTAATAATTGTGGAATCATTAGAGGAAACAGGTGGCATAGCAATATTACGAACACTAGGAAAAGTATAAGAAGCAGCAGGAATAGAAGACACAACCGGTGGAGCATTAGGAACCATAGTTGGAAGAGGATTGGTATAAGTAAAAGGCACATTATGATATGAAGGTTGTGAGGTAGGTAAAGATACCGGTGGAGCACTCACAGGAATAGGTGCGCTTGGGATAGAAGTTGTTATCAAAGGAGGAGTGTAAGTAGGAATACTAGGTAGAGGAACAGAAGAAGGTCCTACACTAGTGACAATATGTGTAACCCCTAACTCTTGAGCCTCTTGAGCTAAAGGTTTAACATTCAAATTCACAAGATGAGTAATGCTATGCAAGAAATTAATACCTTGATCATTATCACGAAGAACTTTCTTAAGAGATTTTATAGCTTGGATAGAATCTTGATTATGGTTTTCTTGGATAAGCCAATTTCCCATTTTATCAAGTTTGGTTGAAAGATTTTGTACTTGTTCAAGAGGAACTCTTAAAGCATCATCCTCATCATGAGATGAGTGAGAAGAGTTATGCTCCATAGAAGGATTGGAATCATGAGTAATTAAGTTGTCATCCGGGATCCTAAGGAAAGGAGGGGAAGACTCAGGACCAAAGGAACCCATAAGTCTACGGCTTGTTCTAACCGGGATACTATAAGTAGGGCTAGATGTGGTAAAGCTCATACACCAATATAATGCAAATGAACTAATAAAAATTTTAGTTTTATTGAATTGAAATGTAATTTGAAAGAATATGCAAGATCTAACATACACAATGTAAATCTAACACCAAAAAGAAAGAGTTGTCTATCGCGGGTTCACCAAAATGTGAAGGAGGTGAATTGAGGGCGTGTTAAGGATAACATATAAAGATTGGAAAAGGGGTTTGATTGATTGATTAATTGTTATAGTGTGTTGAAATCCTTAACCCTAATTCAAATCTTACACTTAATTGAGTTTGATATTGATTGTATATTGTAATTGTGATTAAGGGAAGATAAGACACTCCTTTCTTTCACCCTCAAATACGCAAATAGGAGATCCAATTTGATCAACCCAAGTAGAAGGGTTAATGCACAAATGAATCAACTATTTGGAAAGAGAAAAAGAAAGGGGATCTTAAATTATATAAATTAATTAATTAAATATGCTTAATAATAGTAATTGAAAAGGATATGAGGAAGAACTAACCTTACAAAATTGCAGATCAAAGAATGTTGTTTTCTGAGGTCTGTAGACTGTTTCTGGAAAATCTGACAGTTGATCCCAAACCAGAATGCAGAGATGAATGAAACCTAGAAATATTTTTCCATTTTGATGTCGTCTTATGAAAAAGGTTGACCTTGTACCACTTTTTCCAACCTTGTCCCTCACAGATCCAATTGTCTCCCTGTTCGCATAGTCTGAAAGAAATCTGGAAAGGGTATCCAAATCTAGTCTCAGATCTACAATCCCAAACCTGTACCTACAAAAAGAAAGGTTTGTTTGTTGTGGGGGAGGGTTTTTCCTTGGTCAAACCCCAATTTTGGAATTAACCTTAAATATATATAATTGAATTTGCAGAAATAGACAAAGTAAATGCATAAATTCACCTTGCTTTGAAAAGTCCTTGTGGCGGATTCGAATCCGTGAATCCACAAGTATGCTTCAAAATATGGAATGTAGAATGGTAGGATGTCTTCAATCCCTTGATTATAGATCTCCAACACCAAGTCTTGGATGGGTTCTTGATCTTGAAAAAGGCTTGGAAGAAGATGGATGGAGAGATCACCAAAAGGGCACCTTGTAGCTTGAATCCTTCAATGGCCTCCAATGGATCTCCTTCATGAAAATGGATGCTTGAATGGATGAATGCTTGCTTGAAATATTACTCCTTAACTTGCTTGGAATTTACTTGATAATGTTCTTCAATTGCTCAAGGATACATAGGCTTCAATAGAAGACTTAGTATCACTTAGAGAAAATGAGAGAGAAAGCTTCCCTTTTATATGAAATTAGGGCACAATCTTCTAAGCAGGCCTACATAGGATAATTAAATCACCATTAAAGCCTTTACCCCTAGGAGAGGACCTATATTAAATACAATTTAGGAATCCACACTTCGAAACTCGAAACAGCCGACCCGGAAGCGGGGGGAAACTTTTTGTGAAGACCGACATCCGGGAAACAGAAAGTCTCCAGGATTTGGACCCTGGGACAGGGTTGAGGTTGGCCCTGTCCTAGGGTAGGGCTGAGGTTGACACTATCCTAGGTCAGGGTTAAGGTCGACCCTTTCCTAGGAGGTCGACCCTGTCCCTGAATCCCAGAAACACAGGTCTGTATCCCATAATGTAGAAATCAGGTCAGAAAATGGTGGACAGAAAGGCAGATCAGGGGGGAAGCCATGTCAAGATCAGGGACATAGTCAAGGTGCTTTTCATGACCCCAAACCACTTAATCGAAAGGCTAAACTAGTCTCCCATGGAAGTGCTTCCATTTTCTGACTATACACCCGATAACTTCTCAGACACCGGCTCCACAATAGACCCCCAGTACAAAGAAAAGGGGATTGATAAGTTGGCCCTCCCACTGGTGAACTAGAATGCCTAGGAGGGGCCCACCATAGAGGAATTTACTCATAATGTGGTTGAGCGCATCCATGAGTATTTCAAAATAATATGCCCCGGGAGTACCCGCAGAGTTGCCTAGCCGGTACCAAAGCTAACCCCTGGGGCCAGAACTTCTTCACAAAGAGAAGATAGGGGAAAGAGGATAATGGAGACCCGAAATATGAAAGAGGTCCCCATAAAGGAGCAACTAAAACAATTGCTAGCGGCCTCCCAGTAGATAAAAGATAGAATAATCACACGGTTGGCTACCCCTATGCTCATAGCCAGACCCATCCATCCTCCCTCTTCCCCTTCCCTAGTAGCGCTAATGGTTAAAGCAACAGGAGTGGATCCGAAAGAGGAATAGGTCTTGAGAGATGTGGGGCTTCCTTTGGTCACTCAGAGGAAGAAGATGCTTAATCCAAAGCTGAAGGCAGAACCAGAGCTAGGGATGCCTCAGATCCCATAAGTTGAAATCCTTTCTTCTGACTTCCTGGAGCCAGAGAGAGAAACAGAGCCCACTGATGTCCCAGAAAATCCTCCCACTCAAGATGAATTTGATGATGTCTTTAGAACTGATGAGTTTTGAAATTTGCAGGGAGACATTGAACGGCTGGAGACTGAGGTCCCAGAGCAGGAGGAAGCTCCAGAATAAGAACCTGTGTAGGAGGAGGAACAAATAGAGGAAGAGAAAGGGACAGAGCAAGAGGTAGTCTCTGAGGTCCCAAACATGTAGGATACGGGAGTTTCAGGGCAACAACAAGAACAAAGTGAGCAGATGGCATCGGCTGGGAAAACCGAACCTTCGGGAACAACCGTGACCCCAACTACCGTGCTCCAAATGCCACTCCCAAAGGTAACCTTTGGGGAGGTAATCACTGCGGCCCAAATGTCAAACCTTGGCCCATTGCCTCCCCCACTACCAAAGGACACACCAGCATAAGAGGACACCCCAGCAATAAAGGCTGAGGAAGAAAAGGAAAAGGAAGAAGAAGAAAACCCTGGGGCCACCAACGAGGACCCAGATATTACTGAACATATAGATGGTGGGGTAAAAGATACAGGTACCGCCGAACCAAATATTTCTGAGGAGGTAGAAGATACAGGAAAGGAGCTGGGAGAGGCTCATAATACTGAAGGGGCATAGAAAGATGTCAGAGAGAAGTCACAAGAACACATTTTGGCTACCAAGCCACCCCTACCGCCCCCATGGTTGATAGAAACCCAAAAGAGGAAGGCCCCCCCGTCAACACCCAGAGCCCATCTTTCCTTGGCAGAGATGATGGCTTAGGTCCAGAACCCTCCAAAGGTTAAGAAAGCCCAGACAGTTGACACTCTTCGAACTGACTCGGGTAGAGAAACAATCGCAGTGATAGAAACACCTTCCCCAGACACAGACGAAGCAACGAATGAGGCCAGAGATTATAATGTCATAGAGATATCACTGGGGAAGAGAGGGAAATAGGGTGAAGTAGACCTATTAAAAGAGACAGCCAAGGCAGTAAAGGCTCGCTATGAAAAGGAGGCCCAAAAGCTCAAGGCAGAAAAGGAGAAAAATGCAAACCTCATGGGGTTACTAACTGAGATGGCTCGACCTATTATTGCTATTCCTTTGGAGGCCTCTACATCTGATGCGCCACTTTCGTAGAGTGACATAGACTCACTAAGGGAGATGAAAAAGAAGGCCCAAGAAGTTGATGAATGGGTTGCCTTATAGTTGGGAAACATCCGACATTTTCTGGTGTCCACCCTCCCAGACCTATATGCGGCCCGCCATGTCTTACATCAAGCTGAAACTACCATCAGTATATGGGAGGCGGACATCAAAAATTACAAGGCATGGAAGGTTGAGTTTGAAGAACTCCTCGGCCTCAGAGAGGAGATTATTTTCAAGTATGGAATTTTGGGGGAAGATTCGTTTGATTTTGTGAGGACCCAGCACTCCAGATTTGACCTCACATTTGGGGTAATCAAGCAACTAGTGGGAACTCTGTGGGAAAAGTTCAATGCAGTGCAATATTCTTTTAATTTATACAAGTGTTTTGTTACGAAGGTCTTCGGAGCTGATCCATTCAACACTGACAAATGCACACTGAAGGAGTATGTCTTGCAGAAGTTTGATGAGTTAATGAAATCAAGGTATCAATCCCCGGATGGAATAGATAGAGCTCAAATGACGCGAATAGATTGCATGATACTAAGTGGTCATGATGTGACAAAGATGGCTGATGAGTTTAAGGGAAATGTTCCAGGCCTAGGGGAATAGATTAAAGTGGCCAAGTACTGGTGAGCTGGCCTTAAGAAAATTGACAAAGATGGAATCTCCCATCTCCTCCAGACCTTCAATGATAGTAAGCAACAATGAAGGTTCTCCGGGGGCCAGGGAAAACCTAAGTGTTTTTTGTATTCTTTATTCTTTTGGAACGTAAGTTCCCGGATCCCGGAGTCCTGGATCCTATATTTTGTATTCTTTCAGTGATTCATGTTTCGGTCCCCAAGGCTGACCGGTCACTTTCCAAGCAGTTAATAAAGGTTGTTAGAGGGTAGATAGCTACATCAAGGCACATCGGATCGGCAAGGAGTTTTCTAACAGGTGGTCTTCCCCAGGCGCCATTTCAACGTTACACTTGGCAGATCGAAGACAGGGCATCACTTCTCCTATTTATGAGGCATGTAGAATCGATCCCCGGGGGATCAAATTTCTTCTTGCTTCTTCTCGGCTCTCTTCTCGAGGTTGATTCTTCCATTCCACCTCTCATCTTTTTCTTCTGACACGACAAGCCTATTCCGTCTCTAGGTCTTTTGTAGAGTGGCGCAGATAGTACCGGCCACCTGATAATATATTTTATTGTACAAATGTAACATAAGTTAGGGTTTGGGTTAGATGTGAATGTGTATAAATAGTAAGTCTGGCCCCATTCCAAGGGTCGGCAAAATTGATGATTTTGCAGTCCATAGCAATAGAAAAGTAGTTTTTCATTTCTCAGTTGCAAAGCTCAATGCTCCTTAGTCTTTAAGCTTTCGGTAGTTAGATGCTCCCTTGGAGCCACCATTGTACCACACACCAGTGCTTGCTGGAAGAAATGTTAACGAAGAAGGGAGAGTTCTTGCAATGATGTTGTTGGCATTCTGTCTTCTGGATTGACGGTATTTTATGCTTTGTGTTCTTCATGTCCTTTTCTCTAATAGTTAAAGTAGATTAATGACCTCCTTTCCTTTTCTACTGATGAAATATGAACGGATGGCTGTATGTTTCTTCAGTATTTAGTATAGTGTGTTAGAGTATTGTTGATGTTTTGAATGTTCAACATAACTATAGGTAGATGAAGTATTTCTAACCCTGCAAGATCTTTTTCAGTTTATTTGCTAAGTGTAAGAATGCTTGGAGAAACCTCACCTTCTTGAATCCCCAGAGAGAACGAGTTGAAGATAGCTAGCTAACCCCCTTGAAAATGGTCACATCTCCCAACTAAGCCCCGCACCGTCGAGACTCAACCCTCAGGTGCTTGGAGACCCGGGGAATCTCATTTCCCTAGACAACCTTTACAGGCAAAGTTGGCCTGTACCCCGGTACCCGGTGACAACTTACATCTGTTGGCAGACGTGGTCACAAGAGCCCCGTCAACAGAAACTAGTGCTAGGAGGGCATGAGCTCGTCCCCTTCTGAAGATTATGATTTTACACCTCCCGAGGGTTCCCCAAGCCATAGTTTTAAGAGTCAAGTTTTTAGTGGGATTGGGTCTTTCTCCCCAGCAAAATTTGAGAGAATCCTTAGGTCAGCCCCAAACCCCAGAAGATTTATTGAACTCGAGCCTCCTGCTCAAAAGAAATGGACCCCAAAAACCACACCAGCCACTATTGTTTGGGTGTCTAGTGTACCTCAAAATATCCAAACTTCCCAGACAATCCCGGGGACTAACGTTCAACCTACCCAAAATTTGGCTCCCCAAATGGCTGCATACTTCGGTAACACCGGGTCCCCTATGGGAACTTTTTCGGGCACAACCAATGACTTACCCTCGTACCCAGAGAAGATTTGCCCACGATATGACCACTTAGGCTCACGAACCACAGAGGAACACTTACAGGCATATAAATATGCCATGAACCGACACCGGATCCAACATGAAGATGTTGTGACCTGAATGTTTCCCCTATCCCTGTGACAAGGTGAACTAAACTGGTACCTCAACCTTCCCACCAACTCCATCAACAGTTGGTAGGACATGGAGGACACCTTCTTGGCTACCTTCCACATACACGTGGACCCAGCTTGGTCCCATAGCCAATTCATTTCCATCAAAAAGGAACCCGATGAACCCCTTGCAACATTCAATCATCAGTTCTAATGCGCCTTGAAGTGGTACACGGGCCCTTTCATTCCATCCCTGGAAGTAACCATACAAACCTATCTCAATGCGATGGACCCCTTCGTTGCCACTCTCCTTTGGAGAACAACAACCGCAGGCAACCGGGACACTTTGGCAAAAGTTTACAACCTAGCCTTAGAAATATCCCGTGGTCTCAAAAAATCCCTGGGTGGGATTGGGCAAAGCACACCCTTCAATATGATCCCTGGCGAAACTGCATACGCTCGGGGATATAACTCCAATCTGGCAATGTGTGCCCCCGCGATGGCAATGAATCCCCCACCACCATCGATAGAATAGCAGGCCTAGTACGTTTATCCATCACAAACTCAAGCAATACCGGGTCTAGAAGCATTCCCTTGGAACCAACCACAACAAACACAACAACCACAGACACAACCACCCAAAGTGCCCTTCTTTCAGTCGTCTACGGCTGGAGGATTGCTGCCCTCAACTCTGAAAAATACTGCTGCCTTCCCAGGAAACCAACAACAACCATCACATTGTGACACAAATACTTAGTTGACTGCTGAGGTTGAATCACTTCGATGAATGTTGTCCACCCTGACTATCGACATGGGTCAGCTGAAGGCGGGGTCCTATGCACCCCAGAACTCCAATTCTCAAAGAGGGAATATTTTCTCCAGCCAATTAAACAACGCCGGAGGAAGAAACTTCAACAACAGGCCTCGGCCCAACCAAAAACAATGGAACAATAACATGAACACCGAAGGTCCACCTCCAAACCAAAATGATAACAAAAGTGGTGCTGGACCATCCCATTTTACACTAGTCGCAGACTTCCAGCCCATAACTAATTGGTGTAGATTGCACGACACAGGCTCCCACAACAAGGTAAACTATGCCACACTTGAGAAATTCATCATGATTTCCTAGCTGGACAGGCAAAAATCATATTATCATACTCCCTTAGAGCCTCCTATGCAAGATTCAACTCATAGTGCATTCACCTGTGAGACCATCTTCTTCGGATCGGCCGGAGAAGATCAAGAAGAATCTGAATTGCAGGGATTCTTTGATGAATCGATTCCAGCCTTTGAGGCCAATGCCTTCACCAACCCACAGACTTCTTACAATACTTGGAGCCAGGCTGGTAAAGGACCAGTTTACACGCCAACACCTCCTACCAAGGATACTCCTCCCTGGGATAATACAACTGACCGGCCTGTCCCTCTAAAAGGTTCTAGCTCTAACCAAGCAAAGGACCCAACCGAGGGAAGCCACCGATTCCCAGGAGGAAGATTTGACATCACAAAGGCATTAGAACAAACCACCAACTCCATGACCTTCATGGAGGTTTTGCTAAACTATCTCGAGTAGAAAAAGTCTCTTCTGAAGCTCTTGGGAAACCCGGAAGTTGTCAGTCGCCCGCCCAAGACTGTCTCTTTTAAGGATGCCAACGCAGTTGTCTTCCAGGGAAATAACAAAGATCCTCCATTCCTACTAGGCCTAAATATACAAGGTAAAAACATACACAACTTCCTAGTAGATTCTCGAGCTTCGTGCAACATCATGCCCCTATCCATATGCCAGAAGCTCAGATTTCGTCCCAACCCATCTAATGGCGCAGTGATTCAACTGGATAAAACTACTGTGAAAATGGTGGGAGAATTGAAGAATGTCTGGATATAGCTTATCCAGGACCCCAAAATAGCCAGCATAATCGACATCCAAGTGGTGGACATCCTAGAAACTTATGGGATGTTATTAAGTCAGAATTGGTCCATGTCCTTGAATGGATACTTTTTGACCGACTTCTCCCACTTATGGCTCCCCTGGGAAGGAGAATCAAATGAGATCCAGGTTGAGAGTGAGCCTCGTATGAAGCAGGCCCTTACCTAATTCAGGAGGGTTAACAAGGTCTTCTTCTCTGAGACTTCCCCCGGGGTGTACCGACCCTTTGAAATCTTAACATTTGATTTCACCCCCAGGGAGGATCCCATAGTTCTGAAGAGAACCCAGGACCTAGAAAAAAGGTTGAGGGTTGAGGTTAACTCTCAGGGTGCCACAGCGACCCCCACTACACTCTTGTCCGACACTTGGTGCCAAGTACACTATCAGAAACATTCAGAATTAGAGTGTAAGCCTTGCCTTTCCGTCGCTACCTGGCGCATTGACGCCTTCCAGAACAAAGAACATATAGTTGATTCCTCGGAGCCCAGTATTCCTATTGAAAGCACTCCTTCAGTGCAATTTCCTTGGGAATCTCAATTCCAAACCCCTTCGGAGGCAAACCTCACCCATGCGCCAACAGTGCAGGAGGAAGCTCCTCCCAAGTCTCCCAAAGGTAATCCAAAGACTGCTCCATCTCCCTGGCTCCAGACTACATGTGACGATCTGTGGACCCTTAAGTTTGACGTGTCTTGATCCAAACAAGGTTGTTGGGCTGGAGTAGAATTAATCAACCCGCAAGGGAAATCCTTCCTCGCATCCTATAGGTTGCAGTTCAACTGCACAAACAATGTTATGGAGTATGAGGCTTTGGTCCTTGGACTCTTATTCGCATTAAGGAAATGGATCACTCGCCTCCAGGCTCTGGGTGATTCAGAGTTGATTGTCAAACAGGTCCGGAGTCAATATACATGTCATGACAAGAGAATGGCCGCATATCACAATCAGGCATGAAACCTTATTGAAGATTTTGATGCCTTCGACATTGATCTTATTCCCCGGTAACAGAACTATGTCCCGGATGCCCTCGCTGTTTTCGCCAACACACTTGAGCCCATGGTTGGCTCATGACTCCAGAGATTTTCGGTTGAGATGATCCCCACCCCATCCATCCCAGATAATGTCACCCACTTTCTTGTTTTTGAGGATGATCAGCATATCCTGGCCTTCATGGCCAATGTTGGTGTCTTCGAGGACCAGATAGTGGAGGAACGAGACCATGATGATACTGGGCAGGGTGATGAAGATGATGGGATCATGGACCTACCTACCAACACCATCCCTAAGGGGATGGTCGCACTTGAACGTATCTTTGACTCAGACCCTCGGGGTCGGGAAAATATGTCATCCTCCTCGAAGGGAGGAAAATTTGAGAAAGTAAACATCGGCTAGCCTGGTGAAGAAAAGATGATACACATTGGCACCTCCTGCTCCCCTGAGGAGAAGGAGAAGATTCTCGCGGTTCTCCAAGAATACATAGACATGATTGCATGGGGATATGAGGATTTGAAAACATATGACACATCTATTATGTCTCATACCATCCCCCTGAAACCTGATGCTAAGCCTTTCGGGCAAAAGCAACAACCAGTCAACCCGATGATCGAGCCTTTGATTAGTCAAGAGGTGGAGAAATTTCTTTCAGCCCAGATAATCATTCCAATCTGGCACACTACGTGGGTTGCCAATTTGGTCACTGTGAGAAAGAAGAGCGGTGAAATTTGCCATTGCGTGGATTTCCAAAACTTGAATAGAGCCTCCAAGAAGGATAATCACCCTCTCTCCTCATTGGATGAGGTATTGCAAATAGTGAATGGATCCCAGATGATGTCCTTCTTGGATGGGTACTCCAGTTACAACCAAGTCATGGTTAAATACGAAGATAGAGAGAAAATGACGTTCACTACCAAGTGGGGAACGTTTGCATATAGGAGAATGCCCTTCGGCTTGTTTAACGCAGGGGCCACATTCCAAAAGGCTATGGACATTGCGTTCGAGGGCCTTATGAATCAGTGCATAATCATCTACATGGATGATTTGACCATCTTTTCCCAGGACAGGCGTGACCATTTTGCCCACCTCGCCCAGATCTGCGAGAGATGTCGCCGGTACGGAATATCCCTCAACCCCAAGAAGTGCATATTCAAGGTCACTGAAGGGAAGTTGCTCATGCATATCATCTCCGAGAAGGGTATATCCATTGACCCCGAGAGAGTTGAAGTGCTACTAAATTTACAGATTCCTGATAGCAAGAAAGAGATGCAATCTTTCTTCAGAAAGATCAACTTTGTCCGGTGGTTCATTACGAGATTCGCCGAGATAGTCAAGCCACTCAATGAAATGATGAAAAAAGATACCAAAATTGAGTGTAGTCCTGAAGCAAAGTGGGCGTTTGCCCAGATCAAATAGATGATAACAGAGGCACCTATCCTAGCTAGTCTGGACTACTACCTTCCATTTTACATTTACTCTTTTGCTTTGCCGCATTTTGCCGCGACAGTATTGACCCAAAAGGTCAAAGGGGAAGAACGACCCATAGCTTTCATGAGCTCCCCCTTCAAGAACGCTGAAGTCTGGTACTCATCATTAGAAAAGCAGGCCTATGCTCTTGTGTGCGCCGTGAGGAAATTTTGACATTATATTCTCCGGAGCAAGGTGCATGCTATCATCCTGGACCAGGCTGTGAAATCTCTGCTGATGCAGAGTGAACTGGGTGAAAAATGGGGGAAATGGATGGCCATCCTCCAAGAGTATGACCTGGAAATGCAACCCATGAAGATAGTCCGAGGCCAGGGATTGAGTTGAGCAATGGCAGAAGAGACTCCCCACATAGAATGTCAAACTTACACACTGAAGTCTATCACTTGAGACCCATGGTACACTGATCTGGTGTACTTATTGTTAAACAAAAGATGCCTAGAGGGGTTACCTCCCAACAAACACCGTGCCCTGTAGATGAAAAGCGCTCACTTCATGATCAAAAACTCCGTGCTTTACTGTCAGAACTATGAGGGAGTGTACCTTCAGTGCATTGACAGGGACCAAGCTACGAAAATAATTAATGACTTCCATGGGCAGTTTGGAACCGGGCATGGATCAGCTGACGCCACTGCCCATCAAATCCTCTGGGCTGAATATTATTGGCCCTACATATTCAAAGATGTTTACACTCACATCCGAAGATGCCATACTTGCCAAACTGTGACACATCGTGAGCGTAACCCGGTTATGCCCTTGCAGCCAGTCTTCGAGGCTAGGCCTTTTTCCCAATGGGCATTTGACTTTATTGGAGAAATCAACCCTAACTTGTTTGCCAACCATTGATACATCTTAACCGCAACCGATTACTGCACCCGATGGCTGAAGCCATACCCTGCAAGAACAATACGACAGACATAGTTATCAAATTTATGGAAGAAAACATCGTCACAATATTTGGAATGCCCTTTGCTTTAGTATGTGACAATAGTCCAATGTTTTCTTTGGTGCAACTACTTGAATAGACCTATAATCAGAAGATCACTCTGAAGTTTCCCAGAAACTATTACCCCTAGGGGAATGGTGTTGCTGAATCAATGAACAAGAATCTACTTGAAGTAATCAAACACCTGCTAGAACAGAACCCCCGAGATTGGCACCAAAAGTTGAGATTCACCCTCTAGGCGGATCACATTCAAATTAAGGCCACCCTAGGAATGTTCCCATTCCATCTGGTTTATGGCCAGAAGCCAGTGTTCCCAATCAACTTACAAATCTCAGTTTTGTAGTTTATGCAGGAATTCAACAGCCGGGATAATATTGTGGAGGTTCAGCTCCTGAATCTGGTGCGGATGGAGGAATAGCGAGACGCAACCCTTGAACATTTTGCGCATCATCAAGCAGTCGTAAAATGATGGTTTGACCGTAGAGCCCAATACAAGGCCTTTCAGATTTTAGACTTGGTCTTGCTGTGGGATAAGGCCCGAGAAAAGAAAGGCAAGCACACCCAATTCTAACGGCTCTGGCTCAGACCATACCTAATCTCAGAGATCTGTGGGGCAAATACCTACCACCTTAATACCATGACTAGAGAACCTGTCCCATTGCCCGTCAATGGACATTTTCTCAAACATTATTTCGAATGAGGTTGGTTTGCCCAAAGTTGTATTTTATGTAAATTTTCCTTGCTTGTAAATATTTCTTTCTCGGTGCCTTGTTGGGAGGTACCTTGCCTTGTAAATAGTCTTGCTCACCGTCCTCCAGGACCGCCTTTTTCTTTTGTTGTCTTTACTTTTCTTGCTTCTTTTTAGGTCCCAGTGTTTTGCTCTCCCTTTTGTGAGGATTGGTATGCTTCACATGACATCTGGTCTCCGAGATGTTACCTTCAACGTGGCGATGCACTTAGGAATCTATGGTTAACATGATGGAATCAGTCCGGTCTCTAGTGGATCTATTTTGCAAGTTTGGTAGTACATTATGAGTAATCTTCATCAGATTTATCTCCGGAAGTCTGGTAATCAGTGAAATCAAAAGTAAGGAACAAGTAATCGGACACATCGATGGTAGATCGGTTGCACTAGTTGGTTGACCCAAGTCTGAACTTTTAAAAGATTCTTTATGGGTCTGGAGTTTTCTCCCCAATTCAACACATTAAGGTGGGCGAAAGGGTGAAAGAAGTACTGCCATTAAATTTAGCTAAGCTTAAGCTTAATGGTGAAAGAAGTACCGCCCTCCCACCCAGAAACATATAAAATAACAAGAAAAAGAAATGGGACGAAACTCTGGTCCCTAGGAGAAATGAACAAATCTGACAACTTTGGGGTTTAATATACTTAGTTCCTCTTCTTTGCTTCTCCCAGAGGTCATTGGCTTGGTTTCCTTCCAAAACACATACTTCACCACTGATGAAAAGATCATGGATAAATCGTGTATGGCCAAATTTTCTCAGACATGTTACTCTTTGCAGGTAAGATGCTTCGAAGTAATGATTTGTTCCTGTTTTGCTAACCAAATATTCTATAGTTCTCGAATACGCTAAGGCATTCATCTTAGATACTCACCATTTGTTATTCCCTGCATCCCCGTCCCTACATTTTGTGCGCAAAATGTTAGGTCCCCCTTTTTTGTTTTCTGCTTCTGGCTCTTGCCTTGTCTTTTTCCTTTGTTTCCTTGTCTTCCTTCTCCGGGTTTTCTTTCCCGTGGTGTTGGTTTTGATTTTGTTTTTTTCCCTTTGTGTCTTTGGGACCCAGTCCTGTAGTTGGTCATTCCTTGTCCAAGATCTGGATTCTGGACTCTGGGATTCTCTTCCATGATGTCTTCTTTTCATGAGAGGGTACGGTCACGTGGAATCTTCAGGCCTGGAGTCTGGAGGTCGGCTTGTTCTGGAGTTTGCGAAAGAAAAGGTAACTTGCTTTTTACCTCGGGTATAAATAGGAATCACTTGTCATTGTCATAATTACCATGATTAAAATACTTAAGCAATTTGAGCGATTTCAGTGAGAATCTAGTGCGAGTTATTCCAAGTTGTTCTGAACAATTGTAAGTGGTTTTTAGTGTTGGAGTGGTGATCCTTTGGAGGCACAAGCTATTGCAGAGTGTTCGGCACCTTGCCTTCCCTTTCCTTTCTCTGGTTTTCAAGTTGGTTTCTCTATTTCTCTCTGTTTCCTGGCTTTTTGTTTTTGTTTGGTTTGTGTTTTTGTCTTGTGTTTTTATTTTGTTTCTGCATTTCTTTGTCTGGTTCGTTGCCCGTTGGTGGGTTGGATCTGCCAAAGGGTTGTCCACCCTCTGTGTAGGTGTATTATATTCTATAGGTAGTGTATATGCTTGTACATTTTCTAGTTTTGTTTAGGTAGCGGCTCTGTGTTTCATGTATATGTGTATTTAGTGTATATTAATGTATATCCTTCTAGTTTTGCATGTATATACCTTTTGGCCCTGATGTATATATGATGTATATTTGCCTGGTCTTTTGTCAAGCTCGTTGTGCCCTGTTTGTTTCCCATTTTAAGTCTGCAAGCTCGTTCCAGACAGAATACCACCTGGTTGAAACTCAGCTCTCGACTAGTTTCAACCAAGCAATTTTCTCTCTCCTCAAAAACCAACCTGTGCTTCATTTACATCCCACAAATGCATTTAAAATCATCTAGGAGGTTTCCACTTTACGTGCATTGAGATAGCTAGCACCACCGCCAGCCATAACTTATATTTATTGCATAGCCACATGACGCCCACGTGGGCCTGACAGTTCACTTTTTGCGAACACCTTCCAACGATTAGTTTTCCAGACCCCGGGTCTTTTATCTTCACTAGCCCACACGTTACTTTACTAAGTATGTTGAAACCCTTAGACTCTGATGTTGGTTATTTCCCTTAAGTTTGTATTATATATATCTTTCTGAGATTTTGAACCTAAACTAACTTTTCAAGAAAACAAACGTCGCAGTGGTAAGATCTCTGGATCCCGGAGTATGGTTTATCTATGAATTCTAACGATCATCTGGCCTTGCAGGTTTTTAAAGCAATATACTTTCATCATGTCTGAAGCTTCCGCATCTTCACCACCCAGAAGTCTGGAACTTCCTTCCACGGTGGTCACCCGGGCAGCCGTCAGATCTAAGATGGAAAGGGCCTTAGAGAAATTTCCTCTCACCATGAAGTACATGAAGAACAATGCCATCATGGGATCAAAGATTGATTCCAAAGTTCAATTGATCACCGACACCAGCGTTGGAATATGGGCCGAGATATAGGCCCTAGTAAAAATAATGTACATTCAGTGACAGTCTGGGGATCTGCTAGCGATCAACATCAAGGATTTCAAGATTCTCAAGGCCGCCTATTTTCCATGCTCCTTGCAGGCTCCAGAGTTAATTCTGACTCTTGCAGCGCACTACAACTCTTCCGTCTGGGCTGTCATGCTCATAGCCCCGGAACCAACCGAGTATCCCACCCCCATGGTGTCTCTTGACGCTGCAACTTTTCAGAGAGGGTTGGGGATCCCTCAGTTTGACACCCCCACTGTGGTTACCAGATCAGATGCCTTAGCACAATTTAAGAAGTTGGAGGACGCAGCCCGGATATACATGAATACCCATTGGCTCAAGACTCTGAAGAGGGACCCCAAGAGAATGAAACTAGAGATCCCCCGGTCCAAATTTCAAGAAAGCATCCAGATGGGGATTATAGCACTTTCCCGGGTCTTTGGTAAACCACATACGCAAGAATTCATAGGGTGGATGTACTACTTCTTGATTGGCATTTCCACCGGCGGGGAGTATTTTGATTGGGCCACCATCATTTCAAACCACGTGGATTCTCAGTTCCTTCAGGTGGTTGAAAATTGGAAGTTCTATATGACTTCCTATGTTCTCTGGGCCCTAGTGCAACAATGACCCCACACCAATGGGTTTCTCACAATAGGTGTACTCAGGATCAACCTGGGTCAAAAGGCTCCTTGGGATTATTTCCCACAAATCCAATGGGAGGCTAGTTTCCCCAGTTTCTTCTGAGTTAACAATGCCTTCATTTACTACAACCTGCTCACACCTACCCGGGATGCAGGGTACCACCTCTCCATGGAGGTGATGGATTTGGTTAGAAGTTATGGCCATTATTATATACAATTCCAGCAGCACACATACATAAGGGTAACTGGCTTCTCCGGGAAGCCCTGCTTGTTGCCCAAACATTGTGGGAACAAGATAATCCTCTTGGAGTACTGCAGACAAATCATGGAGTTGCATGCATTATACGCCTTGAACAAGGTGACAAACATCCCATTCCCAATCACTTGTGGGAATTAATCGTGCAGTCTGGCCACAGCCAAGGAGGCAGACAACGAGCTCAGGAGCCTGAACTTAGCAGAGTTTTACCTAGCGCGAAAGAATTTTGATTCACATGGAAAGATTGCATTGGCACTTCCTCGGGCATCAGAGCCCCACCAATACCATATGGAGGACTTCTGGGAATATTTCCAGGATGACATTGAAGTCCGGAGCTAGCATCACGTTTGAATGACCACAAGAATGATGGACAGATTAAAGCTCTAGAGATTCCCTGATAACTTCTCAGATGCCGGCTCCATAATAGACCCCCAATACAAAGTAAAGGGGATTGATAAGTTGGCCCTCCCACCGATGAACTGAAATTCCCAGGAGGGGCTCACCATAGAGGAATTTACTCACAATGTGGTTGAGCGCAGCTACAAGTATTTCAAAAGAATATGCCTTGGGAGTACCTGCAGAGCTGCCCAGCCGGTACCAAAGCTAACCCCCAGGGCCGAAACTTCTTCACAAGGAGAAGATAGGGGAAAGAGGATAATGGAGACCCCAACTATGCAAGAGGTCCCCATAAAGGAGCAACTGAAACAATCGCTGGCGGCTCCCAGCAGATGAAAGATAGAATAATCACATGGTTGGCTACCCCTGTGCTCATGGATGGACCCATTCGTCCTCCCTCTTCCCCTTCGCTAGCAGCGCTAATGGTTAAAGCAACAGGAGTGGATCCAGAAGAGGAGCAGGTCCTGAGAGATGCGGGGCCTCCTTTGGTCACTCAGAGGAAGAAGAGGCTTAATCCAAAGCCGAAGGCAGAACCAGAGCTAGGGATGCCTCAGATCCCACAAGTTGAAATCCTTTCTTCCGACTCCCCGGAGCCAGAGAGAGAACCAGAGCTGACTGATGTCTTGGAAAATCCTCCCCTTCACGATGAATTTGTTGACGTCTTTAGAACCGATGAGTTCTGGAATTTGCAGGGAGACACTGAACGACCGGAGCCTGAGGTCCCAGAGCAGGAGAAAGCTCCAGAACAAGAACCTATGCAGGAGGAGGAACAAATGGAGGAAGAGAAAGGGCCAAAGCAAGAGGTAGTCTCTGAGGTCCCAAACATGCAGGATATAGGAGTTTCAGGGCAACAATAGGAACAAAGTGAGCAGATGGCATCGACTGGGGAAATCGAACCTTCAGGAACAACCGTGACCCCAACAGTCGTGCTCCAAATGCCGCTCCTAAAGGTAACCTTTGGGGAGGTAATCACTTTAGCCCAAATGTTAAACCTTGGCCCATTGCCTCCCCCACTACCAAAGGACACACTAGCAAAAGAGGACACCCCAGCAACAAAGGCTGAGGAAGAAAAGGAAAAGGAAGAAGAAGAAAACCCTGAGGCCACCAACGAGGACCCAGATATTACTAAAGATACAGATGGCGGGGAAAAAGATACAGGTACCACCGAAGAAAATATTTTTGAGGAGGCAGAAGATACAGGAAAGGAGCCGGGAGAGGCTATGAATACTGAAGGGGCACAACAAGATGTCAGGGAGAAGTCACAGGAACACATTTTGGCTACCAAGCCACCCCTACCGCCCCCATGGTTGATAGAAACCTGAAAGAGGAAGGCCCCCCCGTCAACACCCAAAGCCCATCTTTCCTTGGCAGAGATGATGGCTCAGGCCCAGAACCCGCCAAAGGTTAAGAAATCCCAGACAGTTCACACTCTTCGAACTGAGCCGGGTAGAGAAACAGTCGCAGTGATAGCAACACCTTCCCCAGACACAGACGAAGCAATGGCTAAGGCCAGGGATTATAACGTCACAAAGATATCACTGGGGAAGAGAGGGAAATGGGGTGAAGCAGACCTGTTAAAAGAGGCAACCAAGGTAGTAGAGGCTCACTATGAGAAGGAGGCTCAAAAGCTCAAGGCAGAAAAGGAGAAAAATGCAAACCTCATGGGGTTGCTAACTGAGCTGGCTGACCTATCAATGCTATTCCTCCAGAGGCCTCTACATCTGATTGGCCACTGCCGCAAAGTGACATAGACTCACTACGGGCTATGAAAAAGAATGCCCAAGCGGTTGATGAATGGGTCGCCTTACAGTTGGGAAATGTCTGACGTTTCCTGGTGTCCACCCTCTCGGACCTATATGTGGCCCTCCATGTCTTACATCAAGCCAAAACTACCATTAGTATATGGGAGGCGGACATCAAAAATTATGAGGTGTGGAAGGTTGAGTTCGAAGAACTCCTCGGCCTCAGAGAGGAGATTGTTTCCGAGTCCAAATTTTTGAGGGAAGATTCATTTGATTTTGTGAGGACCCAGCACTCTAGACTTGACCTCACATTGGGGGTAATCAAGCAACTGGTGGGGGCTCTGCGGGAAAAGATCAATGCAGTGCAATATTCTTTTAATTTATACAAGTCTTTTGTTACGAAGGTCTCCGGAGCTGATCCATTCAGCACTGACACATGCACACCAGAAGAGTATGTCTTGGGGAAGTTTGATGAGTTAATAGAGTCAAGGTATCAATCCTCGAACGAAATAGATGGACCTCAAATGATGTGAATAACTCGCATGATACTCAGTGGTCATGATGCGGCAAAGATGGCCGATGAGTTTATGGGAAATGTTCAGGACCTGGGGGAACAAATTAAAGTGGCCAAGTACTAGCGGGCTGGCCTTAAGGAAATTGAAAAAGATGGAATCTCCCATCTCCTCCAGACCTTCAATGACAGTAAGCAACAATGAAGGTTCTTCGGGGGCCGGGGAAAACCTAAGTGTTTTTTGTATTCTTTATTCTTTTGGAACGTAAGTTCCTGGAGTCCCGGATCCTATATTTTGTATTCTTTCAGTGATCCGTGTCCCGGTCCCCAAGGCCGAGCGGCCACTTTCAAAGCAGTTAATAAAGGTTGTTAGAGGGTAGATAGCTACATCAAGGCACATCAAATCGGCAAGGATTTTTCTGATAGGTGGTCTTCCCCAGGCATCGTTTCAATGTTACACCTGGCACATCAGAGACAGGGCGTCGCTTTTCCAATTTATGAGGCATGTAGCCTCGATCCCCGGGGGATCAGATTTCTTCTTTCTTCTTCTCAGCTATCTTCTTGAGGCTGATTCTTCCATTTCACCTCTCATCTTTTTCTTTTGACACGACAGGCCTATTCCGTCTCTAGGTCTTTTGTAGAGTGGCGCAGGTAGTATCGGCCACCGGATAATATATTTTATTGTACAAATGTATAATAGGTTAGGGTTAGGGTTAGATGTGAATGTGTATAAATAGTAAGTCAGGCCCCATTCCAAGGGTCGGCAAAATTGATGATTTTGCAGTCCATAGAAATAGAAAAGCAGTTTTTCATTTCTCAGTTGTAGAGCTCAATGCTCCTTAGTCTTTAAGCTTTCAGTAGTTAGATGCTCCCTTGGAGCCACCATTGTACCACGCACCAGTGCTTGCTGAAAGAAATGTTAGTGAAGAAGGGAGATTTCTTGCAATGATGTTGTTGGCATTCTGTCTTCTGGATTGACGGTATTTTATGCTTTGTGTTCTTCATGTCCTTTTCTCTAACACTTAAAGTAGATTAATGACCTCCTTTCCTTTGCTACTGATGAAATATGAACTAATGGTTGTATGTTTCTTCAGTATTTAGTATAGTGTGTTAGAGTATTGTTGATGTTTTGAATGTTCAGCATAACTATAGGTAGATGAATTATTTCTAACCCTACATGATCTTTTTCAGTTTATTTGCTAAGTGTAAGAATGCTTGGAGAAACCTCACCTTCTTGAATCCCTGGAGAGAACGAGTTGAAGATAACCAGCTATCCCCCTCGAAAATGGTCACATCTCCCAACTGAGCCCTGCACCGTCGAGACCAGACCCTTAGGTGCTTGGAGGCCCAGGAAATCTCATTTTCCCGGACAACCTTTACAGGCGAAGTTGGCCGGTACCCCAGTACCCGGTGATAACTTACATCTGTTGGCGGACCCGGTCACAAGAGCCCCGTCAACAAGTTGCAGATAGAATGTTGAAGAATTTGGAGGGATCAAAAAAGTGGGAGACAAGTGAGGGATACAAATTCAATAGAGGTGGGAGGAGAAGCAATAAAGGATGTAACTATGGAAATGGTTTCAATATAGAAAGCAAAGGAAATGAAAGAGGGTTATAGAAAGGGAGACAAAAAATAAAAAAAGATACATGTTTGTAGTGTAGGAGATCAAGATATAGTGGAAGGTGTGGTGTGAGATCAAGTCAAGGACATTGGTCCTGATGGATTGCAGGAGGGAGGAATGGAAGGAATAGATTGGACTTAGGAGGAGGAAAAGGACCAAGATGAACTAGGGATAGTGGATCAAAGGTGTATTAGTCAATTTTCCTCTAAGTTCTTTAATAATAGGAATGAAACAAGAAGGAAAAAGAATCAAGAGTAGAAAGTGCACTAGCAAGCATAAAATAATAAATGTTAAGATCCAATGGAGCTAGTGTATCCCCTAGATCACAATGAAGGTCATCACTTAGAATCTTAGTGGTTTAAGCACCCTTAACAAGTGATGTGTAATCAAATTCTATCTAAATATACTATTGGTCAAAATTGTTGTGCTTCAAGAGACGAAACTAAAATAATAGGAGGCAAACAACTTCTTAAAATACTTTGGATTGTGGCATGGAGCCTTTAGTGAACCATTTGGGTCTACGAGAGGCTTGGGTATTCTTTAGGATGAATCAAAAGTTATAGTCACTAATTTAGAGATTGATGAGCATTGAATGGTGGGAAGAGTGTGCCTTATATTATCTGATGTAGATTTCCCCTTATTTTAATATCTATGGGTCAATTGAGTCGAAGGAAAAGAAAACATTGTGTGGGGGGGGGGGAGTTTTTGATCATTTGGTTTCTATTAATCATTGTAAATTCTTAAAATGGGGAGATTTCAATGCGATTATCAAACTTTCAGAGAAGAGTGGTGGACTCAATAGTGAGAATGTCACAATATTATCTTTATGAGCATTTGTTGATGGTAATAATCTATGAAACGTTACCCAAATTAACATTCTCTATGCATGGACCAATCAGATAGTGGGTTTTACATACATAAATAAAAGGTTGGAAATATTTTTGTGCATGACCAAATGGTTTGATAATTAAATTGGACTCAATTCAAGCATACTACCAATATCTATGTCAGATCACTTTAATGCATTGGTGGAGATTTCATCATTTGAAAGACCAAATAGAAACTCCTTTAAGTTTGAGTGAATGTGGTTGTGTGATCTTGATCACATTAGGCTAATTGGTGCCTAGTAGGAATGGATGCCTTTGTTACTATGGCACAATTAGACATTTTGTAAAATCTTGGCACACATCAAGAAAAAGCTAAAACACTAGAATATGAATACCTTCAAGAATATCTTCAAGGAGACAAATAGAGTGGAGGAGCTCAAACCACTTAATGAGGAAGTAATTACACATCGAATGAACTAGGCAAATTTCTCTAAAGAAAAATAGCTAATGGTGGAGTATGCAAAATTATTGGTCCAAGAAGAAGAGTAATAGAAGGCCAAATTGCGAGAAAGTTGGTTGGAGGTGGGAGATATGAATGCAAAATTCTTTCATAATTTGGTCGAAGCAAGGATGGTGAACAAAAAATGTGAGATCAAGACAAAAAACAGATCCACTCTCTAGAATGACAAGGAGATTGAAATGGAGGTTACATGATTATTTTAGTTACCCCAGTGGATGTTGTGGACTCATTAGAGTATAGAGATATTTTGACATGTATTGAACCATAGGTCAGTAAGGATGAAAATAAATTGCTATGTGTTCCCTTTAGTACGGAAGAGATCAAAATGACAACACTCCAATTAAATCTAGACAAGGTGTTTGGCCTAGATGGGTGTACAACTCTACTCTACCACAAATGTTGGCATATAATTTTCATTGGAAAAGATGTTTTATTAATGGTAGAGGAATTCACAAAAAATAGTAAATTTATCAAATAAATTAACATCTTTATCACATTGATCCTTAAAAAGATAGTATATAGCTTTCTCGTATTTTAGGTTGATATCACTATGTAATACTATTTATAAAATCATATCAAAGGTTGTGGTTGATAAACTAAAAAGGATACTTAGAAAGTTGGTCGGAGAGAATCAAAATGGTTTTGGCCCCAAAAAAGATATCATGAACAACATCATATTGGTAAATGAAACAATTCATTATATAATGGAGTCAAAGAGTTGTAGCATTTTTATCAAAGTAGAGTGCGTAAGGCATATGAATGTGTGAAGTGGAACTTCCTCATGAAGGTATTGGAGAGGTTTGAATTCAGCAAGAGATAGATAGAAAACATATGTTATTGCATCTCAATAGTGTATATCTCCATGGATGTTAATAAATTTATGTGTGAGATTTTCAATCCATCCTAGGGACTTCAGCAAGGGGACCCTTTGTCCCTTTTTCTATCCTCATGGTTGAGGCACTTGGTGGGTTAATCAAAACAAATAAAATAGTGGTATATGGATGCGAACATGAGGGCAAATGGGGTGGAACCTACTTTTTTATGATACCATGGCATTTGGTGAGACTAACTTATTGGAGGTAGAGGTAATTAAAGTCACACTTGATTTGTACAATAGGTGTTCTAGACAAGAAATTAATAATGAAAATTTGAAGGTGTTCTTCAATATCGACAAGTGGGGGCAACATAGAATCCAAAAAAAGGAAACTTGCAGCCAACATATGACAATTTCCACATAACTCATATGATAAATCAAGAAATAAATACTTAGAATCTACATGCAAGAGAATATACAACATACCCACAAAATTGTGACACAAGATATACCCTAGGAAGACCCAACCTTCAAAAATATCAATTGTCTATTTATTATTTAGCAATGCAACATTACGATATATCCATGAAAGATTTTGAATCCCCAACCATCAACAAGCACTCCATGTGATCAAGCATGTAACCACACATCCCATGCCATGCTTCCAACTTCAACAAATGGAAAACAAGGATTCATTCAACCACCCACATGGTCTTCCTTTAGGATTGAAGCCCTCGGACTCTTTCTGGAACTCTTTGGTGGAAAGATTCAATAGGAAGTTCGATGGCTAGAAAGGATCTCTGTTGAGCCATGTTGGTAAGGCCCAACATTTGAAATCCTCCCTGCAAACTCTCATGGTTTATGCTTTGAGCTTGTTTAGAATCCCGACCAAGTATGTTGAGGCCATCAAAAGAATTCAGGAAAGATTCCTCTGGTGAGGGGTGGAAGACAAGAAAATAATTTCCTTAATTGCTTGGGAGAAATTTTGTAAACCTAAAAGATAGGGTGGCAATGGGGCTAAGATGTATTAGATCTCTTAATAATGTCTTGCTAGCTAAGCAAATTTGGAAAATTTATGAGAGGCATTCGGAATGGAATTCTATATGGAGAAGTAAGTATCTTTACTCTTTCCCTGATAGATGCAGTTTCTTCCAATCTCAAGACATTCCTCTGGGATCTAGAATTTGGAACCAAGTTTGGAAGGATAAGAACACTACTACCCTTGGTGTTTCCTGGAAAGTCAGTAATGCGAGAAAAATAAGGTTTTGGGAGGATAAATGACTTTGGAATACCCCCCGAGTGAGGTGGATTCCTTAATTCCTTTCATTCAGGACTATAAAAATAGATTTGACACTATTTTTGTTGACTACCGGGGCTCTGACCAATGGGTGTATCTTCGGTGGGGTGAGCAATGTCCTCCTTCCCCTTCATAAGGCTCTCCATTCTTTGGTCTTACATCCTGAGGTGGAAGACAATCTCATTTGGTCGGGCTCCCCCTCTGGATCTTACACAATGGCCTATGTTGTCCTTCTAGTGACCAAGACATAGGAACCCCTGCATTGCTGGTCTAAGGCCTTATCCCTAAGGTGAATATGTTTTTTCTTGATTCTTTTTGCAAAATAAAATTTTGACTACTGACAATCGGTGTTGCAGAAGATTTTCTATTCCCAATTAGTGCTACCTTTGTCTATAGGAAGAGGAATATGTTGACAATTAGCTATTCAATGTTCGTTATATGCCTATGTTTAGAGTAGAATTCTGCAGTTCTTCAACTTATGTTGGGTTCTCCTTAATTCTATTCAAGATCTCTTCAAGAAATGGTGTTTCCCCAATTCCAACAAGGATGTGAATTCTATTTGGTCCCTTATCCCGCCTCACTTTCTTTGGGGAATTTGGAAGGAGTGGAATAATAACATCTTTAGAGATATGACTCTCCCCTCTGATATTGTATTCAAAAAGATTTGCAGAGCTTTCTGGGAGAATGGAAATATTTCCACTTCTATGAAGGGGATTCTTATGGATCAGAGTACTAGCCAACTGGGGGATCTCTATGTGGCGAATCTCAATTGGCCTTCCAAGAATGCTAGAGAAGGTTGTATCTAGAACTTCCCTCCCACTAGTTGGGTTAAGATTAACTTTGATGGGGGGACAAGGGTAACCTTAGGCTGATTGGGTGTGGGGGAGTGATAACATATGACAAGGGCCTATGTTTGGCAGTGGTGGCACTCCCCTTGGGAATACAGACTAACCACCTTGCTGAGGCGATGGGAGCTTACAAGGTTTTGAATTTTTCCAAGAAGTTGAAATGTTCTAAGGTATGGATTGAGGGGGACTCTAACAATATCATTACATGCCTCAAAGGTCTTTGTTCCCCCTCATGGACTATTAATAACTTAATATCCTCCTCCTTGGATATTATAAATTCTTTTGATAAAATTCATATCTCTTGTGGCTATAGGGAAATAAATATTATGGTTGACTGGTTAGCCAATGTTGGAGTTAAATTTGACTCGCACATCACGTGGTATCGTGAGTTGGAGTTTAGTAATGATGCCAATGCCATCTAAAGACTTGATCCTACCCATAGGAAAGTGGGATTTAATGTCATTGATTCCAATGACGAAGTGAATTGATAGATTTATTATGAGTTATAGTGATCTCTATCCTTTTGACAGATTGGATTATTATTTCCTAGGCCCTCTGCACACTTTCTAGGTGTTTAAGGCTTTAATCGGTTCTAGTATGCCAAATTTTATAGTGAAAAAAAGACCTTATATCTTATGTTTATCCTTTGTGTCATTTTTGTTGCGAACGATAATCTTGATATGCCCAGAATGGGAGGTGACAGGAAGAGAATTGAGCCCTTGGTGTGTGATGAGCGGAGGTTGATGCCTAGGGTCTAGAAGCTTTACAAAATGGTAAAGTGATTGTATTTATAGAGAGATTCCACGGTCCTAACCCTGCGGTTACTAGTTTTTTTAAGAAAGAATGAAGGGATGGATGTATTAATATCTGTGGGAGAAATGTGTCTGTTGATAAAGGGATTATTGCTGAAGTGACAGGGCTTCCCCTTGAGGGCATTAAGTTATATAGGGATCACAAAATCACGGAGGCCGCTGTGAAAAGATTTCCCAAGGAGGAGGAAGAGAAGCAGAGGTTGGTTAAAAATAATAAAAAATACTTCTCCCCGATTGTCATCAAGTTGATATGGCAAAGGGTTCTATCTGCGATCATGCACTACTTCACCTTGGATGGGTGTTTTAGGCACATCTATGGTTAGAATTTCATTTTCCTCAACCACTTCCAATACGGGGAAAAGGTATCTCTATTTTTTTACTTGTATAGTTCCTTGAGTGCCAGTATTGTTGATGTCAGGGCTAACCCAAGTAGCAATGTGGCCCTCCATTAGGGTCTTATGGTATTAATTTATGAGTATTTTAAAATTCATACTGTGAACGTCCTGCTATTGAAAATGTGGACTCAGATAAGAATTATGGTGAAAGGGATTATGAGGATGAGGGTTCTAAAATGCATGCCAAGGGGCATTTGGATACCCCAGTTAGGCGGGTTTTTAAGCAAAAAGGGAAAACTAACACTCCTTCCTCCTCCTTGGTTGTCAAGAAGAACAAGAAGAGATTGAGCTGAGGGTATAGAAAGAAGAAACAAATTATTGAGGATTCTGAGAGTGAATAGATGGAGGATGAGGCTGAAGATGATGGGGGTTCAGACACTGAGGTTGAGGCAGAGCTTGCGGCCTCCCCTCCAAAAAATAAAACTAAGCTTTCTCTCTCCAACACCATGAGAAAAGATAAGGGTTTAACTCTTGTTGCCTCCCCTCCTCCTGACTCCCCTAGGGATAGAGGGTCTACCTAGGGTGATCTTTACTAGGATAATGTGATCATGGATGATGGTACTACTCGTGGTGGTAAGGAAGTTGTCAACATGGAGAATGAGCCCTCCGGGGAAGGTGTCATTTTTAGTGCTCTGGATGTTAACAGTAACGATAATTTCCTATAGATGACTACAAATGGAGCCTTGGTCTTTTACAAATTTATAAATTGGGTCTCGCATGAGGTGAAGGGGATCAAAACCAAATAGAATGCTTTGTCTAGCAAGTTGGATTACTTGGAGGTGTTGGGTGTGGGAAAGGACAACACTTTCTCTGATAATGTGAAAGACCTAACTAAAGTTGTGGGTGATGCTCAAGCTATGGTTGCAAAATTTGAGAAGAAATTTGATGTCGTGGAAGCTAGGATTGATGGCATGGAAGTGACCCTGAAGAAAATCAGGGAACAAAGTTATAATATCCTTAAGGCCTATGCTGAGCATTTGAAGGTTCTGGTGGGGAAGTTGGAACAGATCAACCAGGAGAAGGCCATCGTCCATGTGGAGGAAGTGAAGGATACTAGTCCTAAAGAGAATGTGGGCACTGGGAGGAGGACTGTGTCAGTGCCAAGAAGAAAGAGGCCCTTAAGGCCAATAAGGAGATTGAACACCTCGGGGTTGTTGCTGATAAGATGACACACCTGGAGCTTGAAGTCGTCGAGCTTCTTAAAAAATTTGCTTAGTATTTTTTGTTCTGCTCCTTTTGTTGTCCTGTTGCTGGCCTATGGTAGTTTGCTGGATTTTTCTTTGTTCTTCCCAGCTTGTTGATTTAGTGTTCCTTAGGCTTTTTTTTTTATGTTGGACTTTATTGATCACATCTATGTAATCGTTTGTAAATGCTTTTCGGGTCCCTAAAACCTCTTTTTCACGTAATAAAAAAAACTACCCCTGTGGTTGCTTTTATAGAAACAAGCTCCCACAAAACCACCAAGTGTATTACATAAACCATGTGCTACCTAAACCCTTGACCCCACCTTTGGTATTTGGTAATTTATTAATTTCTTTCCCCGATATTAAATAATTACATCAAACATAATATTACAATGTCACAATACAACATCAAGTGGCCTCGAGAATATTTCAAAAGAATCTCTATATGTTACATGTCCATCTAGGTGCTCCTAGGTGCAACATCCCATAATAAATAAAATATTACAATAATAAACATTATTATGCAAGGTGTACAACACCTATTTCCCAACAATTGGGATGTTCAATTCACGTTATCCCAACAAAGTATTTGGGGGCTCTCATATTCAATGGAGCTGTTAGAACAAAATTATTGGATGAATTAATAGAACACAATTGAGGGAAAGTTGAGGCTTGGAAAGGAAGATGGCTTATGATTGCAAGTAGAATCATGATGATGAAGGCATTTATAACATAGTTCCTATCTTTGTCATGTCATGTTTATCTCTATCGAGGAAAGTTGCATCCATTCTAGAGGAGTCTTAGAAAAAAATAGGGGACCGATAACAATAAATAAATCCCTTTGGTGCATTCAGAGAAAGTTACCAAATCGGTGGAGCATGGAGGTACATGGATGAAGGATTTAAAGCTACAAAACAAATCCCTCAGTGCCAAACTAGTTAGAAAAATGCTCAAATTTCCCAACAAGTTGTTGTGCATGTTGAAAATATGTGTTGAAGTATGTAGTGTTCTTGTTGATGTCAACTCTTAGCATTATGAAGAAAATTACCAGATTTTTGGAGCAATGGGGTACGAGGATGAATGGTTTAAAGCTGCCAAATAGAGCCCTTAGTGCCAGACTAGTTTGGAAAATGTACAAATTTCAAAATAAGTTGTGATGCATGTTGGCATTGTGTTCAAAGTTTTGGTACTGTCATTGATGACAACCCTCAACATTATGGAGACCAACATTAGAAGAATGGCGATGAATTGGATATGATGTTGATGGTATTGTCCATGCTACAGGTTGTTTTTTAACTGCTCTTGAGTGAGAAAATAGTATTACAAGGATGTTCAGGTTGTTGCAGTTTGATGAAGTGTGAAATTGCAAGAAAATAGTTTGAAGATTGTCTAGAAGAATGCTTTGCACTCTAATTAATGTTATGGCATTACAGTTTGGAAGTTAAATTGTACATTTCATCGATATTTCTCTTCTATTATTTTAGGTATATGGTGTTGTACCAGATGTTTCTACTAAATGCAATAGGTTTGCAGTATGGTTGTGTTGGGAATGGTCCAAAAAATGCTTCGTGTTACTCTGCATTATTGTTTTTAATGTTATGGCTTGGTCGATGTGCTTATAATGTTTGTGTAATGTCTTAGTTCAGATTTCAGGTGATGAAATGTATTGTGAGTATGCTTGATGATGTTTTATCTCATGACTGTTTCATGGCCTTCCAATTATGAAGAGATTTGTATCTATTTGGATGTGCCATCTTGTTTTGAAATGACAATGTGATAGAACTATGTATCTATTTGGTCTAAAAATGCTTCGTGTTTCTCTGTATTGTTGTTTCTATTTTGTGGTTTGATGGATGTGTTATAATTGTTGAGAAACATGTGTCTCAACCTTGCAATTTGTTTCAAATAAGTCCAATATTTTTGTTGGTAGTTTTCCACATGTTTATGCATTGGAAAATGGTTAGTGAGTTGTCAAAAATGAGTCTTGTCCAT
>MU224300.1:1531771-1576238 GCA_018584345.1 Thuja plicata
TTCCATCTTGGAAATGTAAATGTCAAAAATGGGCAACATGTGGCATGGTGGTTAAGCCCATGGTTTTGTAAAACCACAAGTGGTTTCTAGGTTGTAAAATCACTATATAAGGAGGGCTTGGGGAGGATTTTGTATTATGGAGTTTTGATTGCAAGGCTAGGTGCCAGAAGGATGCTAGTGGTGTCTCTCCAAGCTTGAGTTGAGGTGATGCTCTTGTAAGAACTTGCATTGCAAGTGTATTGTAACCTTCTTTGATTTGATAATACATTATGCAGGTTTTAGAGTGTGGGGTTTTTCTCCCGTAAGGGTTTTCCCCACGATAATCACAGTGTTATGTGTTTATGGTTATTTCATTTATACTCTTAAATGTGTTTCTTTGAATCGCTGTAATTCTTTAAGTTGAAATTTGTATAATCGTCCTCTCAAGATTAGCGTAGGAAGCGTTTCCGCACACCTTTGCTTCCTTACAATAATGTCTGAAATATCTTAGTTCATATTTCAATTAATGAAATGTACCACAAGTATGCTTGATGGTGTTTTATTTCATGACTATTTCCTGACCTTCTAGGCATGAAGAGCTTTATATCTATTTGGTTGTGCTAGCTTATTTTGACATTACAATGTGAAAGAAGTGTGTGGGGGATGTTTTTAAGAGTTTATGGAAATGCTCCTATGTGGTCTGCATTATAGTGGTTGATCATTTTGGTGTTGTATATTGGCTGGAGATGGTTTTTTGGGTATTTGTGAGTGTATGGCCAAAAGGGTTTAGTTTCATTTGGGGGTCTGTATTAGCATTAAAGGATGTGATGAGTTGTTTATGACCCTGTTATGTCTTGATGTGATCTACATTGTGTAAATTCACTTGGTAGTTGTGTTTTTGGGCTGACTAATTAAGGCTACACGTTACCCTATTCAGACTTCAAAAGATGTGCACTAGTATGTTTGATGTTTGGAGTTGCATTGAAAGTTGTAATATAAGTTTTTTTGGGTCCACTTTATCTCCTAGTTTGAATTTCTTTCACCGCATTATGTTTTTTTAGGTTGACTTGATGGGGTCATTGTTTGTCTTGTGTTATGGTTGACCTAAATTGGTTTTTTCATTTCTTGTGGAGTATATATATGGAAGATCAAATCAATTGCAAAAATTGTGATCGTGAGATGTGAAATTGAGGAGAAAAAAAAGTGTGTGGTGGAAGTTATGGAGTTGAATTGTTTAGTGGTTGCTTAAGGCAACATGTCAAGACTACCTACATTCTAAGGAGACTGTTGGAAGTTGCGAGTTGAATGCCTTTTCATTGTAATTCATATTCTTCATGTATCCTACTTTGAGATAGTGAATCTCCTTAGCGAGTTCTTATATTTTTCTCTGAGATAATGAGCCTTTGCAACAAGTCTCATTCTAGGAGTTGTGTGATTCCTTAGGTAGTGAGCCTTAAAACTAATTGTAGGGGAGATGACCCAATTATCATTAGGGGGTCCAATAACCGTGACCTTTTTGTCATGTTGACCCCCTAATTACTAATACTAAAGGAGCCCCAAAAATGCTAACACGTGTACCCATAATCGATCACACATGTACTATTATCCAATCATTTTTTACCTTTTGTGGTTAGTAATTGGCCCATTTGTGCACCACTATTAGGACATTTTGTAACGACTACTAGGACATTTGGCCACAAGTACTGACATTTTTTAGTAAATGACTATTGCTGCAAGAACATAGCGGGTATTGAGCGACACTTTGAAAAGACCATTTTGTTACCACTCTATGTTCAACGGGAGATCTGTGAATATCCAGAAGTTGAAACCTTTGCTGTAAGCAGTTAGCTCACATACAAAGATACACCAAAAAAATCATTGAAATCTTACTTACAATTTAAGATCTGTAGGTGCGTGAAGTTAGTCTAGGCGGCTTCTAATTCGCCTCCCCTAAAACTTGTTCATATATTGTAAGATTACTCTCACCGTAGTTTTTCCCTTTGTGAATTTTTGTGATGCATGATTTTCTTTTAATTCCTCAATTGGATTAATGTGATTTGATGGTTAAGATGCAAATGAAATTAATTAAGGTTCAAGTAGAGACTAAGAGGGTGAGACTAATTCAAACCCCACCCTCTTATTCTTTAGGTGCATTCAACAAAATAGTGCAAAGCAAGTACTTAGACAATACTAATCCCAGAATAATCCTCGCTCTAGCTTACAATGGTGTGGTTTGACGATTTGGAGATTCATGTGGGAATGTTGCTCGTTGATCACAAATCATTTAACTTGTGTATTAATTGGCAGATTTGTGGTTTGAATTGTAGGGTGGGCACAAGTCGTTAGATATAATATTCATTGCAGGGAAGTATATTGATTGCATTACCATCAATGGTAATCTGGAACTTATGGAGGGGACGAAACAGTATAAATTTTTAATGAAACCAAGATGGAGGTAGAGATCAGGGCACTCATCCATGGATTGGAAGAATGCAGAAAGAGAGGCATTAGAGAGGTTGACATTGAGGGGGACCAATGATCTATGTGAATGCACTTAAGAAGCAATCTACTTCAAACTTGAAACTGATGAGAGGTATTTGTAGGGCGTGGGAGATTCTAGAAAGCTTAGATTTCACAATTAGGCATGTCTATATGGAGGTTAATAAGGTAGTGGACCTATTGGCTAACACAGGTGCTCAAAGGGATGATGAGGAGATTGTGGATTCTTTGTTTTTTCAAACTCTCCTTATATATTATGCGGTTTAATTTGGACATGGCTAAGCTCAGAATGCACCAGTGATTAAATTGAAAAATCCAAAAACACTACAAATTTTTGCAAAATTTTCAGCATATGTTCTTCATGATTTATATATTTTGTGGTCGAAAACCATAAAAAATTGCCAAAAAATTGTTGTGTTTTCGTGAATTTAAAAAAAAAAAAACATTTGACTTTTTTTTTTTGTCTTTGGTGCATTCTATCTGGAGCTTAGCGAGCGCCGTTTAATTTGTTGCATAGCCACAAGTCTGGAATAGGTGCTCTTGCATAAGTATTTGTAACTAAACATCTTTGTTGTCTCTTTTTTTTAATAATTGAAGGAGCTATCTTCCTATTGTAGTGTGCATATATGTATGTATGTGTGTATATATATCGCACAAGAATTTATATGTTTTGCTTTGGTTCTTATTATGACAAATATACTTTTTAGTCGACCCAAATAAAAAGTCAGATTAAATTTTATGTTTTTTGATATATGAAAAATGTTTTTTTAATATATGAAAAATATTATTTTAATCTTATGGCCACTTTTTGGACCTCCATGATCTTGTAGTCATCCATCCACAACACTTTTCTCAATGATATGGTCAACCCACAAGGCTTTGTTTAGTAAGAAGTGCCAACAACAAGGTTATCTAATTGTTTGACCAAATATATACTTCAAATTTTGGTTAGCTTCAAACTCAAAAAAAAATATAGCATTATCAAAGATGAGGCTAACAAGGGAACTAAAACACACTATAAACCTTCAAGAAATAAATAATATGATCCTTAGCACCCTTTAGCACAACTACATGTATCCATTTGGTAAATTTATTAGTGGTGGTTAGAATCCACCTATTTCTCAAGTTAGAGAGTGGTGGCATTTGTTGACACTAGCTTTAGAGAAAGGGGAGAATTTATTTTTCTCCCCGTGAACCTTTTACAAGGTTCATACGTGCAAATAAATGTGTGTGCACCTCAAAACATAGTGGGCCTAAGATTCACTGCTTGAATGATTTTTACAATTGTGGTTTTCACTAAGTATCATCCACCTAGGAATCCTTCATAGAATACATTTAAGGAATTATCTATATTTTCTAATCCAATAAACCTAACTGACATTGGAGAATTTAAACTTACACTTTTGTATGCAATTAAGATCAAGCAAGATGAAGTCCATTTATAAATAGATTTGGAGCTAGAAGGTACATTATATTGTAGTGGTCAATGAATCTAGATCATGCACTTGACATACTTCCACCCCAGTATTTCCTTCTTCAAAACAATTAAAAAACAAATTTTATGCAAGGAGCTAGTTGAGTCTATAATGTTGGACTAACTATTTCAAATGGATGTCAATGTCATGCTCCATTATTTGATTGATCCATCTAGTTTTTTTTTCAATCATCTCTACACACGGAACATAATCATGAACACAAGGGTGAGCAATATAGACACGAAATCTGCTTTGGGAGGTGAAGTAGTTTTTAAAAAATTCAAGGATCTAATGAGAACATATGATTGCTTCCTTTGGAAGCTAGACTAGTCCTCTTAATTTCGCAAGGTGGCACTCGTAAATGTCACTTGAAGCTCTTCATCTTTTGCACCTAAGTTAAAAACACAACTATTTTGTTAATTGCACCAAACACATAAAAAATGAAATCTTTGGTAAATTCAAGATTAGCAAGGACAAGTCAGCCACCTAAGTTAAAAATACAACTATTTTTTTAATTGCGTCAAACACATAAAAATAAAATCTTTGGTAAATTCAAGATTAGCAAGGACAAGTCATCCACCTAAGTTAAAAATACAACTATTTTGTTAATTGCGTCAAACACATAAAAATGAAATCTTTGGTAAATTCAAGATTAGCAAGGACAAGTCATCCAATGTGGCATTTTTTATGAGTTGGAATGACTCCTTGGCTTCACCTATCCATCAAAAGAACACAAACTTCTTGATAAGTAATGTGACGGGCTTCACCAACCCTACAGAGTCTGCTGTCAATTTCTTAACAAAACTAACCTTTTCAAATTTCTAAGGAAATATTGAGCACCTTTCATTATGCACGATAGGGAAAGTTGGGCGATAACCTACACATGATCTAGGTCAATTACTGGGCCCTCTTTTGATATCACATGCTCCAAAATCTTACCTTTAGGGACTACAAATGTGCCTTTTTTCAAGTTGACACAAATTTCTAATGCAGAACACTTGAGAAACCAACAAAGGTAATTAAGATGATTATCCACATACTTCGTGAATGCAATTATGTTGCTTGATAAATCAGGAAAAACTTATTTGTGATACCTTTGAAAGAAATATCCATGGCTCGCTCTCTAAAACATGGCCCTTGCATTGAATAACCAAAGCAACATCTAATACATGAATGTCTCATGTTTAGTTGTGAAGACATTCTCAAATTGGTCCTCATCCTTCACTCATATATAATTGTATACCAAATATCACATCCAATATGGAATACAATTCCAAACTATGTTGTTCAAAATTTGGTCCATTAGAGGTATAAGGTAGTGATCTTTTAGTGAAGCTTCATATAATCCAAAAATTCACACAAGAAAATCTCTCTGCTCGTCTTCCATACAAGTACCAAGATTGTGACCCGAGATAAATACTTGATCAAGAGAATAATTCTATTCAAGTTGTCAACTCTGTTAGTTTCTTATGCACAATTGGCTCAATGAGTGAGATTAATGATTGATATTTCTACCTTACTAGACACATGTGAGGCTCTACCTCAATTGTGTGTCGAATAATATTTTGATCGTATTACTAAAGATCTTCATAAGTCCATGTTATGATGTCATCAAATTCTTGTGTGTTGAGGAAAAAATCGTTCAAAACTGAGCTTCTCTAAATCGTAGTAGAGGTTAAGGTTTGGTGGCCATAGACCCTTGCTCCTTAAAATTATTGTCGAGAGTGAACATATCCTCCAAAGTAAATAGGATTCAGAAAATATCATTGGAACCAAGCCAAATAATCTAGTCCCCATACAACTTCTCTACCTTCTCATCCAATGTTAAAAATAAGTGTGCCTCAATTTTCATGAATAGCATAATATCTCAATCATTATCAAGGACTTTCTAGTAGAGTTCTTTGTCAAGGATGGAGGATTGGAAAGCTATCTTAACACATGATCCCTTAAGACTCCACCAAATATACCTCCTAGTTGAATAAGCCAAAAACAAGGCCAAAGTTAGCTTGAATAGTAGTCATCCTATCTTCTACTATGTTTGCATGCCGATGGACTGTTTGTATGTTCACATCATCAAAGTTATCAAGTGAATCCCATACTTGGTGCTTGTAGGCTTTCATTGTCTAATGCATGGTAGAACAAAAAAACCTAGCTTGTTAGACAAAAAACAATGTCTCCAAAGATGGGTGTATGTATAATTCCTCATGTCTTTGCTAGTTTCAATCCTTGAATGAGGGTATCATATGTTATTACATTGGTGTAGTTAACTAGAACCTAGATATACATAGAGATACCTAGTCCCAAAGTTGGGAATGAGTACAATGCAACTTTGACACCAATCCTACTCTTTGTATCATCAAAGAACACTTTAATGAGACCATCCTAATGATTTTCCTTGTCTTTTAAGAGTTTGGTAGGCACGATAGTTCCCAAGACCAAAATCCTCAAAAAAGTTAAGATATTTGAATTTTAAATCCAACAAGGCATCATAAATTTCTTAGGTAGTCTTGTCTTCACTACACTTTGCATCATTGATCGTCAACTTTTCTGTGATAGCAATAGCTTCTAGAAGCACGTGTGCATTTGACAATTAGCACTACTCAATGTGATACACTAGAATGTATTTCACTATAAATGTGATTTTGTATCCAATTCCTAGTCCCTGGAATAAATGGACTAGTCATCAAAATGTATACTTGTATATTTGCTATGAATTCCTTCAATAAGAAAATAGCAAAGGAGGTTGGTAAGTCAGTTACATACATGTCCTACAAAAGAATTAGACTTGGGCATGAATACAAAATCAAGGGTACTTTTAATGATTCTAATGTTAGAAATTAAAGCACCTTCAAGTTGGTGATTTGTTTTATAATTGGCTCATATATGAGTTTGAAAGAATCGGGAATTTTAAAAATATTTCTAGCTCTAAAATCATTCATACAATTATTAACAAGTTTATCCTCGATGTTATTAAAGTCAAATAAAAAGGCTTAGGTCTAGCTTTTTTGCCATTTTATCTTATGATTTACCGTTGCATACTTCAATGAATTGATTCTCTTTCTACCACTGTAGAGCTTCACTAACAAGTCAACTTGACCAAGCGAAGATAATGCTTCCCATGTAGCGAGCTTTAGGAGTACTTTTTTCATCAATTTTGCATTGTTAAATGGCTCAAAGTTGCTCGACAAGCGCATAAGGTACCAAACAAATTTGAGCTCTCAAAAGGTTCAAAAACATAAGTGGAAATCAAACAAAAGATTAAAGGGCTAATAATGAACTTTTGAAGTGCTACAAATGTAGGAGTTTTATGGAAGCGGCAAACTTTGCAACAACATTAAGTGTTGCATAGGGAAAGCATTGCAAATGCATTTTCCTTTATTAAGGATCTTTTATCCTATTCTTGCATACTAATATGAAATAATGACAGTACCAAGACAATTGGATTCATGAGGGACCCTCTCCTTAGCACATGTAGGTGGTCATGAGAAGGTCACTAACACATACTTTTTCCTCTAAGAGTCCATCTTTTTCATTGAAACCTCAAACATACTAGGAGTTTCTTGTGAAAAATTTCCACCAAAGCAAAAGAGCTTAAAGGTTGAATGTTGTAAGCTCATAAAGTGTAGTACATTTCTCTTTGGTGTTTGGCACAAAAAAGAAACTCATGTCTAGAATTGTAGGGGATGCGTCACAACACAAGGGTGAAATATCTTCCAACAACACATTTTGCAAAGGCATCAAGCTGGTGGAACTTGTGTTCCTACAATATTTTGTGCCAAGTCAAAATTTAGTAAGCAAAGGAGACGATAAGAGGAGCAATAGGAGTAGGTCGTGGAAAATGGTACAATTAATAAGAAAGTTGGTATCCTTTGTGTTATCCTAGCTGATTTCCACAAAAATGCTAACCTTGACTACATTCCAAGGCTAAGACCTCCTTTAAAAATGCCCACACAATCTCCATCACACTTTCCTTGAAGTTGAAGAAACTGGAAACTGATGGGGACCGAGAAAGATTATGTTGGTATGGGGTACTGTAGATGAGAGCAAAGAGAGGGAATTGAGGTTGACTAGGGGTGATGCATTACATGTTTAATAAATCTCATATTGGATAGATGCATTACATGTTTTGATTGTTAACCTATGAGTTTAAATATGAGTATACTCAAGTTAGGGCTATAAGAAAGTAATGAAAAAAAAAGTACGAGTTTAAGAAATCTCATATCTGACCTAAAAATTGTAGTATGGTAGATTTTGGGTAAGTATCACATGGAACCAACTAATATTGTTAGCCTATGATTGTAGTTATTACTGTAAGTAACATGTGTAATGAAGAACATATTATAACAAAGAGATGAAAGACAATAAACAAGAGTTTAACAAGATAAGGCTCTAAAACTAAAAAGGTGAGTCTATTTAAAAAATTCAAGTCAAGGGATGAAAGACAATAAGAAAGAGTTTAGCAAGCTAAGATTTTTTGCCTAACAAGCTAAGGTTGGTTAACAATTTGAAGCAAAAGGATGACAGATAGTAAGGAAGAGTTTAACAAGCTAAGATTGTTAACCTAACAAGCCAATATTGTTTAAGAAGTTAAGACTGAATACACATGTGTTTCCAACTTATGACTGCAAGAAATAAAAATCAAAGCAAAGAAATGAAAAATAGTAACACTTTAGCAAATTTGAAACCCTAACATGCAAATTAAGAACAACTGACAATGAAACTCTAACATACAAATGGTGAACAACTTTAAAAGTGATAGAATAAGAACATAGTGGGTAAAAGATTTGTAAATCACATTGGGGTGAACCCACAATAGTGGGTTACACTTTTTTGTAGGAAGGAATTCGCCCCGAAAAGTGTGACCAAAGAAAATTTAAAACTTACTTTCGATCGGAATTGACAAATACTTTCGATCGTAAGTGAGTAACTTATGATCGAAAGTACCAAAAAGTAGTACTTTCGATTGTAAGTTACTTTCAATCAAAAGTACTAAATTACTTTAGAAAGTACCAAAAAGTAGTCAAATCATGAAATTACTTTCGATAGAAAGTAGTTTCTTTCGAAACCCTCTGATTAGAGGCCATTTGCAGAGGCTAACATAAATCTGTAGTTTTCATGGCTTCGGAGCTCAAGCGCGGGGCTCAAATGGATGAATAGGGAGATGTCCTTTTTCATAGTACAATTACTCAGAATGAGCTTTCTAACGAATATATATTTGAATTTTTTTGAATTAATTAGGTCTATGTTTTTTGACATGCATCGAATGTAGGTTTTTTATCCAATATAAACCTCCAAGTTTGACGTTCAATGAAAAATAGTAGAAAAGATTAAAAAAAAATTTGAAAAATAATGGTTCCCTCTGGCTTTAAGTCTAATTTCTATATAAAAAAAAAAAATTTGAATTTTGATAAATAAACAACAAGTTATAAGCTATGCAATCAAGGTATGTCAAAATTGCGATTTACTCTACTTCAAACATTCATAAAATATGCAATAATCATGATAATGTTGTCAAACCAATTGCATGCCCTCCGTATGGATGTTACAAAACCAAATTTGAAAGAATCACATTGATATCAATTTTAGAAAAAAAGTTATGCTCTATGAAGTCAATGTAACTTTTTGAAAATGACGTTTTCAGCAACATAGCAGTTTTTCGTGGGAGAAAAACAAAACCATTCAAATTAATTTAAAATAAAAAATAAAAAATATATTTAGAATCTAGACAGAAAATCCTAAAAGACTCTAGTTTACTTAATCTTCCGATTTCAAATAGTTTAACAACAATATGCATCTGAATCTGAAAGTTTTTTTCAAAATGTAGACTTCAATGTCCGTTTAGGCAAAAAAGTGTAACCCACTATTGTGGGATCACCCATTGTCATTCACAATTTGGACATGTACATACACAACATATTGGGAATAAAATACATACACCGACATGGTATAATACAAAATTAATTTTGAAAATTGCATTGGCATACACAATTTAGACATATACATGCACAACAAATTGGGAACAAAACACATACACCAACATGGGATAATACAAAAAACATTTTCTTATTGCATTCACATACACAGTTTAGACATTTATTGCACAACAATCTAGGAACGACATAAACACACACACAACAAACGGGGAATTACACAATTTAATAAATAAAATAGAAAACATAACGAGAGTAAAACCTGGAACAATGCTTTATCTTCTTTGTCCTCTTGTGATGCAGGAGCATCCTTGGGTCGTTGGCAATCTTGCATCACCCAAAAATATTTCTTTTCAGTTTTCATGTTCTCGTGTTTTGTGTTGCAATCCTTCCAGTTGGCACATTGACTTATACGATCCTTATGACATGTTTTATACATCATGTACAATCTATGTCCGGGTTCACATCTCAATACGTTATGTCTTGGTGGAGATTTCTTATGATCTGGGTCAGACCTATCTGTTCTTCATGATAATGACTTTTCTGAGTTGTTGGGATCATGTGAAGCTTCTCGTTGCTTGTGATCCTAATTGGTGCATTGTTCAATGATTTATACTCGTGGTCGACCTCCTTGTGTGATCACGCTTCATTTTATAATCATTTGGAGGTGTTCTTCCATGATTTGGGTCCTGCCCTATTTAGCACATTATATTTTCCTGCCATGGAGGATGTGATCTATCCTGGCCGACTTGTGGCTTGCGATCTTGTATATATTTGTGGTTTTGGTTCCTTAGTAGG
This sequence comes from Thuja plicata, assembly GCA_018584345.1. NCBI lineage: Eukaryota > Viridiplantae > Streptophyta > Pinopsida > Cupressales > Cupressaceae > Thuja > Thuja plicata. The sequence goes on from MU224300.1 coordinate 1,542,453, forward strand.
GAGCTTTCAGTAGTTAGCTTTTGAGAGGTTAGCATCCAGTCTAGATCTGGATTTTTGTATGTAATCAAACATGTACTCCTTGAAATTTAAGCTGACATGTAGCTGAGCATGTATGATATAAATATATGATTCTATGATAATGCAAAGATATGTTATGGCATGTCTATTCTTGTTTATGAGTTATTTGTTCCCGCTATGTTGACTCTTGTTGCATGGTTGGACCATCTCCATTGGGGAAACTTCGGCCATGACTGCACCATCTTGTTACGCCTTCGTGCTTCTTTGGTGTCTTCTTAGGTTGTTGTGTCTTCTACCTTCTTTTCTTAGACCGTTGTGTCTCCTTCTATCGATGAGTTGAAAACAATTGTAGAATGAAAGGATTTCATGTCTATTTAAACTTGAGAAACTGATGATTGTTTTGATTCTTGTTATGTATGGCCTCATGAATACATGTCTTGTTTCTGGTTTCAAATTTTAATCTTCATTCATTTCACACTATAGATTAATTTTAACCATTAATTTATGAGTTGATAAGTTTGGTGATGCTTTCCTTTTATTTTAATCTTTATATTAGGAGATATGGTGGCCTTACAACTTGTTTTCGGTGTGTGCAGGTGGGTATGAAGCTGGTTTGACTAGTAGATGTGCAGTGAGGTGACTAGTACTTGTGTGGTTCATCTAGACAGATGGGACAAAGGGCATCAATACGTGCTAATTTACTCATGTTGCAGTGGGCAATTATGGTATTAGGAGTTGTATGTCTAATGTGTTTGATGGGAGAAATGTGATTTGGTGAACTTTAATGTGGCAATATAATTTTAGTGTTTGTATTTATTAGAAACGTGACATAAGACATTTGAATATTTTGGTTTGGTTTTAAAATGTGTACATGGTTATGCATATTTTGATCAAATGGCTCAATAATGGTCATTGTAGATTGTGGCAATGATCTAATAGGTGTTGAGTGATGTTACACCCACTTGTTCGACATTACGTTTATCTACATTTAAACATGTTTATATATATTTCAAATATTACCAAAAGGCTTGTAAAAAATATCTGATTTACAATTAGATAAAAAAAAAAAGAAACATTTTTTTTTTATTTACACCTGTAACATACTGAATATAGGCCCCTAACTGCCTTAATCGTATAACACATATAAGACCTCGAACACGAAATGACCCCTCTCTCCTAGCTATGATTTTATTTGCAAAAAGAAAATAGTAATGGCTCATTCAAATTCAAACCACTAAAGATCGACTAGTTTAATGAATGAAAGATTTTAATAACGTCCACGAGGCCAAAGCAACCTATGAGACTCCCTAAGTAGCGCACACCCTAAAATAGGGTGTTAAGGCCTTAAGCACTTTGTAACTTCTTTAAATTTGTTCTTCGACAATGAATTTTGATCACTAGATTTGATGTTCTCTTTAGCCGTGTTTCTTCAAATAAACACTTAAATTGTCCACTTCTAAAATATCCACATAACTATTTAATATTGTATGTTAAATGCCCTAATTCCCTCCTTTCGCAAACATGTTAAATGAATTTGGCCACTTTAATTTGTAGGCACCAAAGAAGTAGATGCCTACAAATTTGCATTAATTCTTCTAGATCTCAACTTAACATATATAGAATAATCCTCTCATATTATCCCTTCCATAGAGGCCAAAGGAGGCTTGGCAAGAGAGAATTTGCATGTTTTACAATTATGGGAAAGTGGAAACCGAGCATAACTTTATTTTAGAATGTGAAGCATACAAGAACAACAAGGACAAATTCAGGAATACTATATTTGATAACTCTTGGCATAACCTATTCATGAACTATTGAAGTCAGCTTAGATTACCTTGGTGTCCCATAAACTATGTTTAGCCTAGTTTAAAATTTTATCCACCTAAAATTCTGCTAAAAATTTTATCCACCTAAAATTCTGCTACAAGCGCGTGCATGGCTTATACGAGAAAGGCATCATGTTTTCGGCAACGAACTACAAGTCAAGGGAAGCACACAGTTAGAAGAACGCGGATGTTGACTTTTTTTTAAACAATGTGCCAAGCATAAACATGTGGGCTTGCCGTCCCTTTTCTGTAATGACTTTTTCTTCATCATAAACATTCATAAATTGACTGAGAACCCAAAGATTCTAGAAACAATCAAAGTGAAATCATTTCATTTTAATTAGCCCATAAAGCTGTCCAAATTTTGGAGTTTGGTAACTATCTTGTTGAATGATTTCATTTTCAAAAAAACGCAGAACCGGTCAGTTGCCCAAATGAACAAACTTCCTTCTTGTTCTATTGAACGGTGCTGAGAATTGTTATCAAAGTTGCATATGTGGGTATCTGTAAAACATGGGTTTATCAAATGAACAGACAACCCTCTTGTTCTGTTGATCTCTGCCGAGTACTGGCGAAAAAGTTTTCCTGCGATTTGGGTATCAGGATTGGGTCTTTCAAATGAACGAAGTTGCTGATTGTTCTATCAATCTCTGCTGAGAATTCATAAAAGCTGTCTATTTGGGTATTGGGAAAAAATATTCGAAGTAAACAGATTCCTTGCTTGTTCTATTGATCTATGCCGAGAATCGTTTCATAATTTTTCAATTTAGGCATCAGACAAAAAACCATGGGATCTTTCAAGGGGCACGCTCTTCCTGGGAGCATGTTTATATTGGTTGGGCTGTGGCATCTTTGGAGTAGTGTAACGAAATATGTTTCCAATCCAAAGTCTCACAGGGTCAGGGCATGGCATCCCTTGCCTGGAGTTAGTGGACATCTTAAGTATTTGGAGATATACTTCATTATAATTGGCTCTTTTGTGGATATGTGCATTGAGTTATTCTATTCTACCCACTTGAAATTTTTTGCTAATGGGCTTCTAAATCCATCACACATGAATGATTTTGAGCATGCAGGGATGCTCTTCATGTTCTTCATTTTTGGAATTGCCGCGCTGGTCAGTGAGAGAACAAGGTACTCTTATAGACATTTTGATTTTTTTCCTTGGTTTACAAAGATTAGTGCAGAATTTTTTTTTGTTTGTCTACACCCGTATTAGGGTACTTTATTTCAGTGACTCATGCTGTGGAGTTCTTTAATTTTCTTTTTAAATTCTACCGGTTTTGAAGATTTAGATTGGAACTAGTTTTTGTGATCTGAATTCACATTAGATTCTTTCTCTAACATGCTGTATGGTTCTGATTGTTTTCTATTATTTGTTGATTTGGAAGGGTTTTTTTTAATGGGAAAATATTATATTGCCCTGCACCATCATATTCTGCCTCTCTTATTCGTAGTTTGGATCAACCATTTGTTTTGGGGTATTTATTATGTTTTTGGGATGAGCTGTTGGGCATTGGCATCATGGTCACCATTAGGCAAGCTTTTAGTCAAGCGTTGCCCTAAATCTAGATTTATTGTTATTCATGGCGTTTTTACTAAATCCGTCCTGGAGGTTTTTCCTGGTATTCGAGAAATTTAAACACAGTTGCTGCTGTCTATTCCCTCAGTCCTGTATATGAAAAATGTGAGGTACCAAGATTAAAGGGGTTAATGCCCCGATTGTGACTGATGAACACCTTACTTTTCTAAGCTAAAACCTAATCATATTTAGAGTACTATCTTTTTTTGGCTTATTAAACAGTTTTCAGTCTTGGTGGAAGCTTTCAACCCGGAGCACAATTTGCCCCAAAGGAATATAGTGTACAGTTAATCCGGGTCCTCCTTTTGGTCATTATGTCTATTTGAAATTTTCTTTATAATACGGGCATTCATAGGAGTAATCTTGACAAGTCTTACATTTCGATACAAACTGAATAAACATCTAAACACGTTTCTGGAAAAATTGGTTTGGGATGCTCTTAGAAGCATCTTTTAAGTTTTTTTCTTGTAACCTTCATGTCTTGCCAGTTCTTGGATTTGTCATGAAATATTGATTGGCTATTTTATGTTTCTGTTTGCGAGAGAAGTACTATTATTGTACTTGAGCAATTCGAAAGTTAAACGGCTGACTTAAGTTCTCTTTCTTGTTCTAATAATTTGAAACCGAAAGCTATTTGCTACACATCGTTGTGCTTTATTGTTCTTCTTTGCTGATTTTCGGATATGATTTTGAGTCTTAGTTTATATGTTTCAAATGTCACTACCTTTTTGAAGCATATTACTGGGCACACTACTGCATCATAGTGTTTGTAGATTTATTCTAAACATTATCAGGATGAATCTATACCATTCCATATGGTGTACGGTTGTGCCAGATAAACAAAATGCCAGTATGGAAGTATTGTCAATTTCTTTGGTTACTTGGATTTTGTTCTTCATATAAGCTTTGAGCACATCTCCAATCCTTGGTGCTTTTATTTATGAGCTAATTGCGTGAAGTCAAATGGTTGTGTGCTGTAACAGGTATCTACCTCTTCCAGATGAGGCACTAGAACTAATTGCAGCAACAGCATTTTGTGCTGAATATCTCTTGTTTGCCTTCCATTCTACGAGTCATGCTGGTCTTGAAGGTCGCTATCATCAACTTTTAGTACTGCTTGTGGGTCTCTGTATTATTTCTGCCATTTTAGGAGCAGCCTTTCCCACCAGCTTTGTGCTGGATTTGTTGAGTGGTATGGCAATTACAGCGCAGGGTATATGGTTTTATCAAATTGGTTTTGTATTGTATGGTCCAATGATTCCAAATGGATGCAAACTGAAGGATGGAGAAATATCATGTCATTCCAGGGAGTCTGAAATTCGAGGACAATTCTTGGCAAATTTTCAACTTAGTCTGATAGTGCTATTGCTGACAGCAGGTGTGGTGTCTTTGTTTGGATTCACAGCATCTCGTGGTGGTCATTCAAGTTTATACAAGTCCAACAATGAATCACAAGACACAAAATTGAATCAAAATAATGTGAAACCACATGGCTAAGCTTTTAGAATATAACTTATACGGTTTTGTGGATGTCATTGTATGTATGTCCGTAAAATCGTTGTCTCCTAGATGTTCAGTTTCTATTATGTAAGCATTATGATCTTACCTTGAAAAGTTGATCAGTTATTTCAGTTGAGTTTCTTTATCGTTCAGCTCTTCCATTATCATTGCACCTTTTTGTTAATCTTTTTTGACCTTTGTCTGCATCTTCCTCTTTCCTGTTTCAGTTTCATCTCTGAGTGTTAGAAATCTTAATTAATTTAGTATGTTAGGACTTCAAGAGGAACTGAAAAAATACTTTTGGCTTGAAGTTCTGACTATGCCATTGGTTCTCTCACAGCATTTCAAAATGCTTTTTCAATTTTTCATTTCCTTTCATTTGTAAGCCATACAAATACGTTAAGTACACTGTTAAACAAGTAGCTTTGAGTTTGTGGTAGAGGTCAGTTAACATTTCTGCATACAAGGGAGTTTGGAATTACAAGCTAGCTTTTATGTAAAAATCAGTATATCAGTAAACTGGAAATCCTTTTAGTTTTGCAAGTGAGTTCTTATGCCGGCTTTAATGGTTTGGAACAGAAGGCTATGCTGGCAGTCTTGTTTAGTTTGAACATCCAGCCATTATAGGGTTCGTGGTCAGCCTCAGGTATGTCTTGGAGGTATTCATCTTGTATTTTCAGTGTTGGAAAGGTTCTTCTGAGCTTAAGAATACTCCTAATCATAGTGAGAGTCACCTTTTATCTAAGAATGTTCATCTTAGAGATGAGCACTTGTGTGAACACTGAACAGTAAAAGCTTTTTAGTTTCTGCCTTTAGCTTAGAATTGAACTGTATATTTTTTAACTTTATTTCCCTAATGAATACTCACATCTACTTGTATGAAAGCTTTGCCAATCCAGAAACAGTTTTCCATTTATATATTAGCATCCTTCCTTATTTGGTGCTAACACTGCCAGCGGTTTGGGGTATCCTTTCTAACTTGTGGTTGTTATCCATGCGATATCAATAATTTACTAGCTGTTTACCACAGCGTATTCCTATGATGAGACTTCGTTTCCATATTAGGCCGAAGTCCCATTGAGGGGGCTACTGTAGTTTTTCTTTTTCTGCAGGTGGTAACATATTTGAAATGAAAAACTGCTAGAAACAGACTTTTTCCCTGATATGCAGAGTTTGCAATTTTTCAGGGAGTCTTTTAGCTACTGCAGGAGGTGGGGGGTTGAAAATTTGCAGTGCCTGCTTCAGTTTTTAGGGATTTTTTTTCAGAATGGTTGCTCCCTACAGACTGATAATTTTCTCAGCAATTTTCAGATCAATTTTTTTCTATCCCCATTCCAAAACAGCTGTAGTAAAAGGAAGATATCATAACAGCTACAGAGCCATTGTACTGTGAAGTCACTCCTAAAATTTTGCAGCTGCACCTTCTAAGAATTTTTTTGGTTGACCCCTCGTGTGACCCCACTGGGTAGTACTCTCCTCTCCATCAGGGCTACTGTCTGCATTCAAGTTTTCTTTGTAAGAGAGCTTTGATCTATTTGACAGTTGATGACAACATCTAGAGTCTAGAGACATTTAATCTGAGACTCCTATTAATTAATGCATGATGATTGTTTCCTTCCTTTTATGATTTATCTCATTGCGATTTCTTATATATGCTCTTTATCTCTTACATTATTGTGTATTATGAATTTGACAAATCTTAACAACTTTTAGGGCCATCTCCGTATGCGTGCTTGTAAAATCCTAATTTTGATGATGCCAGTAAGCTGTTCAGTCAAATGTCAGATTTGATTTACGGTGGAATTTTTGCTTGTATCAGGTGGCAATGGCTACCATGAAATTGAGACAGACCTTAAGTTCATGCTTCTGGTTGTTCATGATATTTAAGCTCCTGTTTTCTCTGCACATTCACTGTTTTTATATTTTGAATTTCTATTATTTATTTGTCTAAATTTCTATTCCAAGAAAAATCTATTTAACTCTCAGTAGAAGGGTCCTAAGGTTTAAACGAGTCCTGCAAACCCACAGTTTAGGACAACATGTGTTCTAGGTTATTTGGCAGCTGTAATCTGCAAATTTTCTTTTCATTTTTACATCCAAAATTTATCCATTCTTTCTCTAATGACAGAAAATGAGCAGGAGATAATGCTAAATGCCAATATACATACATGAACTTGTTGTGGTATTCAATTGTTTGGAAATTCATACAGGTTAATCCATAACTATACCAGGCTGAAGTAATCTGAGTGTTACCTCCTTTTCTGTTGAAAGTTTTGGTATTGAATTATTTAATAGTTCATACAGGTTAATCCACTACTATACCAGGCTGAAGTAATCTAAGTGTTACCTCTTTTTCAGTTGAAAGCTATCATCATTATGCTAAGAACATGAAGCAGAATGTCTCGTTTCCCCAGATTGATGTGTTCCCTCTATCTGGTATTAACATTGCCAGTGAGTTGTGGGCCTTGTCTAGCTTGTAGTTCAATATATCATATCTGATAATTTACAAGCTTTTTGCACAGTGCATTATCCTTGTAATAGTATTTCTTTTCATGTTAATAATTTCTCTGAAAGAGAAGCATATCATTCATGATGGAATGGGGCGAGACAATCAGAAACTAACAACAGTGGCAATTTATATCTAACGAGCATTTTTATTTACTTAGAACTCAACACCTTGCTTTGTGGAAAATTTTCTGACCTTATCATTCTACTGAATTTTTTGTGCTTTAATTGTGGGTCTGTGTACTTACGAATGAGTTCTTTAATTCCAGCTAGATAAGATTTTGTATAATTCAAGGTGATGTCTGATGGATAGTATGTGTATGTTTATAAGTGAGGCAGGGTTGAAATTATCTGTTTGCAATATCTATTGTGATATTTTTAGCATCTGTTGTTCTGACAAAATTGTCATATTGCATTGTTGTTTTCAACTATTCTTCAATGAGAAGTAGCTAATAGATCACCTTTGTTGAGAAAGTATGATGGGGGAGAAAGTCAAAGTTTATCATATTGTATCAGTGGAACAGACCCAAATAGAAAAAGTTTTACTTTTCTGTAAAATCTTTGGGTCCCCCTTTTCAGGATTCCTTTCAATGCTGTCTGTCCTCTTAGGCCCTTCTGCCCATGGTAGTTATGTTTACTAGTCCACTCTCTAATGTCTGTTCTTGAGCTCTCAGGGGCCCCTTTAAGCCCCTTTTATGTGCCCCAGATAATTAGATTAATTTTTTGCCAAGGCCTGAGCATTCGATTTGCTTCTATCAACATTTGGAGTTTTATATCAAAGAAATTGTAAATCATATGATCTTTGATGCAGAACACATTGAGACTGTTTGAACAAATTTCTGCCATCTCAAAACCCTTGACATAAATTTGACTCGTGTGCAATGGAAGATGTTTGGAAATGGGTAAAATTGCACTAAACTAGGATTGACTGATCCCTTCTGCCCCTAGAATAATATCAATCTGTGGGGGTTTTAGCTCACTTTTTCTCTAACAAAACGAGTTAAAGGCTAAAAATGTAAAAGGGATTACTCAGAAGCAAAACGGAATCTCTAAAAATTGCATTTGCAAACCAAATATGAGCACGGAAAATGAAAGTACTTTGCCACCATGGGTTGGGTGGAAAAATGAAAATGCTTTGACACCATGGATTGGATGGATGGTGTTTAAACAGACAACATTCTAGAGGCTAACGAAACCCTCATTTGTCCCCAAACCACAAGTTATAGACTTTGGGAAAATGGTGGCAGACTCAAAGTTCTTTAACCTCTACAGATTGCATATCCATGATCAACAATTTGACCAAGAGTAGAAGAAAATTCACAATTTAAGAAGTAAACATTAATTTGTTTAAGTTTTACAACAATTAAGCAAACCAATTAAATGCACCCAGCATTTATAAGCTTCAGCTACAATGTAAGCATGCAATTCCATTGAGACTTAGCTAATCTTCAAATGACAATTTAAATTTTATATTCATTAACAAAGCTAAGAGCATTCAAAAACCAATCAGTACAACAGTGTGTAGGACCAAAACTGGGTGAAGAGGAGAACAACTCTTTATCACAAGACAGTGAAAGCAAAGCTCCACTTGAAGTGAAAAAATAATTTCTCGTCATATTTTCATAGAAAGCAAACTTTTTCTTTTGATGACAGGAATATCTACTTTACATTTGAAATTCTAATGGCTGAGATATATAAGACCTTTTATCATTTACCAATTAGTTTTTAAAATGTGTTGCTTGTTTGTTCTATTACAATTAATACAAAGATTTCTTTTAGTGTTTTCATCTTGCAGCTGAGAAAGTAGCTTTAATTTTAAGGTTTTTATTTCTCATTAATTGGGACAGATTTTTAATTTATAAGAATTTCTATAAGTTGATTTGTCCTTTATTTTATTTAGCTTTTAAAAATTTAAGTTCAAGTTTTGCTTTTTCTTTTATTTTCCACTAAGATTTGGATTCTTCTAGCTTTTCTAAGTTTGTTTATTTAGAGAGCCTAAATTGATAAAAGTTTTTTTTTTTTTTTTTTAGAATAAAGTGTTTTTTTTTACTTGTAATTTCATTTTTTTTGGATAGAAGTTTATTGTTAAATTTGATGTTTCTTGAGTTGGATGTGTGTAAAGTCTAAAATCTTGTAGTCTATAAAAGAGATCTTACGTGTATAAATTAATAGCTAAAATTTATATTGAAAAGTAGTGTTTTGCGTGTATTTTTCTTCTACATTGATAATTTCAAATTTGTAAGAGTTGTTTGTATTTTTAGTGTGTGAAAGTTACTGTTTTCAAGTTTTTGTTTTCATTAAAGTTTCAATTTGTAGTTAGGATTATTCTTTAATGCAAAAATCATTTATCATGGCATGGAGATTAGTATACTACTTGGAGCACATTGATTAAAAATTTAAGTTGTGTATTGAGTGCTACTACTTGTAAAGGGGAGTTGGTGGAAGATTTTGGCGCCCTTGCTTTAGTGGTTGAAGTGATCTAGACTTGTGAAAGGGCATAGGGTGTGATGCCTTGAGTGTTTTAATAATTGAAGTGTCGATTTGCACTTGCCATAAGTGGTTGACATAAAAATTTCCTTGCTAATATATCCACTTTCAATGTGTTTCAAATGTAGCAGCCATGACTAGTCTTGGTCTCACTGAGTGTGACCGCCTAGATGGTTCTTCTAACTTTACACCTTAGAAGCATGGATCACAAATGCTTCTACAAGAAGTGGCTCCTTGGTATTTTGTGGAATAAGGTTGCATCTCTTATTGTTGTTATTCAATTGGCCAAACATTAAAAAATGGTCAAAGTGAAGCAAATAATCTTAAATCTAGTAAAGGGTCATTTAATCCCTCACATCACAAAGAGGAAGACAACAAAGGTGATTTATAATGCCTTCCTTGCTATGTTTTAAAGTGTGAACATTTCTTGAAAGATGTTGCAAATGAACCTACACATACGAGTGATATGAATGTAGTGACCACTTATCTTATGAATATCATTAATCTTTGACTAGTTTGTTGTAATTGAGTATAGGTGGATGATGATGAGTTGATGCCCATAGCTATAAATGGGTTCTCTCCATCAAGTGACCTATGTGTTAAAGTGTTTGCATTTATGAGACACTTACCACTTTTGAGAAGCTTTGGATGATTTTATCTATGAGAAACAAGATTAGAGACTATTTCAACCAAAGTGGAAGAGAGTTAGAACCAACCCTCATTAGAAAGATGATAAAATATGGTAACAAAGGACCAATTACATGTCAAAAGTGAAAGCACTAAAATTCTTCTCAATAAGGAAAGAAAGACTTAAGCCATATCAAGTTCTTCAAATTCCTAAATATTAGTCACTATGCTTATCAATGTCCTAAGAAGAAGGGGAAGGTAAAGTAGTAGTATTAGAAATAATTTGTAGCGAACGTAAAAGCTTAAATAGTGGATGAGATTTCATATAGGGTTGAGATAACCTTTCACTATAATTGACATGTGTATCCACCAACATTATTTTTGGGGTAGGGTGGTATGTGGATAGTAGAACCTAAAGATATATGACCTTCAATAAGAAGGCTTTCAATAGACTTTAGGAGCATAAGATAAGTGTACAAGTGGAGCTTGGCAATGATACTACATATCCTGTATTACATTTGTACACTTATCTTCATGAATTTTTGTTCATTTGAATACACATCATTTAGATGAAATTCATTTAGGTGTTTTTCTTGAACTACGTGATTTTTTAATATATTCTTAGTTTAACTAAGCACCTACTTTCATTTTTAGACATCACAAATCCTAAGTGTATGGTTGGGTTTGATGATTAATACATCATTATTAGAGATTGCATTTAAGACCGTGTTCAAGAATTGGCTAGAGGTATGCAAGATAGTGGTCTTTATAGCTTGACTAATACTTGATCAGATACAAAGCTTTGATACATGATATTGACAAATTGCGAGAGCTTTGGAACAATTATAGTGACTTGCACTACAAAGCATTATTTATCTTGGAAGATATGGTGTAAGGATTACCATACATGAAGATGGAGAAGAAAAGAGTGTGCAAGGGTCGCACACAATGAATATGCTAACATTATATTTCCTAGTAGTGAGCATATATCAACATAGACTCTTGATTTGATCTATTTTGATGTATGCAAACCTATGTTAACTTCATTGGTTGGAAAAAATTACTATGGCTCATTTATGATCATCCCTGAATAAATCGTAGGTTACTTAATGAAATCCAAACAAAGGGGGCTTTGAGATGTTCCAACAGTTCAAAGCTCTTGTGGAGAATTAAATAGTAATAAAGATTAAATTTTTGAGGTTTGATAACTATGGTGAGTAATAGCATCAAGGACTTTTATGCCTTTTACAAAGATGTGGGGATCAAGAGAGGTTGACCTCTACTTTGTAACCCGATTAAGCAATGTTTCTTTGGGCATAAACATGCATTTGTGTTGGTTATAAAAATACGTTTGGATGGAGTGTTGAAGAACAATTAAATGAGGTCAAAACATGAATATGAATATGCCAAAAGGATCATGGAGCTAAAGGGCATCTGAATCATAAACTCATTTTTGCACAGACCAAGTGGAACATCAAACTATCACAAAATGTGCAGTTCTACACTAATGAATGCACAATAGTAGAGTACCCTAGATGAAAATTTTACATGAGAGAAACATGGTATTTTAAGAGTTCCATCTACATTTATATGCTAGAGGAGAAGAGGACGGACCCTGCAGCTTGAAGGGTGTGTTTGTGGGATACAATGAATCCTCCAACATTAATAGGTCTATGTTTCATGACAATAAGATAGTGTTGAGTCAAGGATTGAATTTTGAGGATGATAGTTGCTCTTGTAAGCCTCAAAATCCTTCTATGAAGGTTGAAGAAAGTGTTGTAAAACAAGGTGAAGAAAGCTTGCAATATGAACTTTAAACTTAATATTATCACAAATCTAAAACTAAGATTAACCCTTATCAAAGTGATTGTAGAATCAAAACAAGAACAAGAACAAGAAGGCCATTACACACGGGAAAACAAATTTATGTAGACAAACCCTTTTGGTAAAAATGTCCACCATAGAAAAAAAAGAAAGTATATTATTAATCCAATGAAGAATACAACCACAATACACTTCATTGTAGATCCCTATAAAATTTGGCAGCACTTCGTTACCCTAGAAACTAAACAAGACTAAATGAATGACTATAATTCAAGGCACCAATTTATAGGAGTTTATGAGGATGAATATCATTAAGGTATCACAAAACATTAGGATATAAAACCACCTATAAAAACTCACACCTAAATCCTTATAATGGGTCAAATCCACCCAAAATAGCAACTTACATATACTCTTATAGCTATCAAAAGGAATCTCTTATGCTTGTCCACCTATGGAAGGAATCTTCCATAAACTGTCATAGGTGTTGTCGTAGAATCTTATGACATCTATCATAACTGTCATATATGCTCTTAAAACCTCTGACAAGTATCCATACACCTCAAAATAGAGGATTCCATGAGCGGACACCTAGTTATTTTGACATTTTCCTAGAGGACAAATGGTAAAAGTAACTTTTCCTTTACATGGTCTCTTTCACCATCGTTGGTTAAACGGTTTAACCTCTTATGGGTATGTAAGGTGAAAATAGGGTTCACTAGCTTGTAAGGGACTAAGAAACTTAGGTCTATTTTCCAATCAATACATTAGGAAGGAAGACAATCCACTAGGATTAAGAAAGACTCAAGCGTTGAACAAGTGTAAGGGCTTTCCTTTGGTATATGGATTGTTGATCTTGTAAGAGGAATAGAGAAATGGAAGGTAAAGTGCAGGAGGGGTTTTCTGATATGCAGAGGAAACAACATACTAAATCCGATTCTAGAATTAGCTATGAGAAGCCAACGAAAAGACTTACCCGTCCACAAAATCTTAGCCCAAAATGTCTCTTAGGGATGTCCTGGATTATAGAGAGCGACTAGACTCGCTGCTTCTTGTGGGAGTCGCCCTTAACATGCCATAAAATGACGAGGAAGTCAAATATCTAAAGCAGACTATTAGGTCTTTCTATAACCAAATCCAAAACTCTGCCACCTATTACTTACACACAGAAACAAGAAGAATGTTGGGAGAAAGGGGTTTGCCTTAGTCAAACCCCTGTTTAGGAATTAACCTTGAAGTTAAATGGAAGGAAAGGAAGCATGTTGTTAGTAGCAGAGGCTTGATAAGTGTCCTATGCATTGATAATGCCAATGCTTCTTGAAATGAAATCACAAGTGTTGATACAATAGCATGACTGCACAAAGACCTAAAATCACATCATAAAAGACATGCTTTCATAATGATTGCTAGGCTTGTCACCATGAAGAAATGAATTGCCTAAATGCTTGATTTATTTTATATGAATTGATCGCTTATATCACATATGATTGTAGTGGATGTCAAAATGGGAGAGGTAACATTGATTTTATACCTCGCTACGCCATTTAAGAGCACAAAACTCGAAGGAGGTCGACAAGGATTTGAAATCTAAGCCAAAATCATAATACCTTTCTCTGATAATTTGGGTCCAAGTTAATGTGTAAGGGGTGCCTCCCAATGTAGGGAAGACTTGGGTAATCTCGTATGTTCCAGGTCGCCCTTTACAAAGAAATCAAGGCTCAAATTTTAATCGAGGGTCAATATGGTCACGGGGATTTTGAAAATGTGTACCAATCGGATTGTGATAAATAGAAACAAGTGAAATAGGCCACACATGGTAATAGGGCCTAACTACATGAGATAATGTTTGAATAAAATAATTAAAGGGTGCACACCTATAATTAATGGCCCACATTAGTTAAATGGAGAGAAATGACTTAAATGCATAGAAAAACTCCTATAATGCATTGAAGAATGAATACACACTAAAATGAGCATTACGCAAGCGTGAAATTGGACACACTTAAGCAATGTGTACAATTTACAATGCTAAATTTAGCTCCCACTTTAGCGGGGGTATAATTCTAGATTCATACACATGATAAAGAAAAAAAGATATGATAGAGAAGAGGCCAGATCATGGGCAAGATTTAACAAGATAAGACATCAATAAGTTTAAGGCAAGCCCCCAAACCAAGGACCTTAACTCATGTAATCATGTGCAAGGGCACAAAAAACAAAAACAATAAAAGACAAAAAAAAAAGACTCAACACAAAGAGGTTAGTACTAAAAACAAAAGCTCCAAATCAACTAGTTGAAAAAACCTTGAGGAACCAAATGTCTCAACTGCTAGTATCATGCTCTAGAATGCTATTGCAGAGCACAAACACAAGTTCTCCCATAGGAAGAGAAAGAGCACATGTCAAGGATAAGACAAGAATCCATGATCCAACCAACTAGAAAAGATATGAGATCATGGAAGGAGGAAACCATGGATGTCACATGCTAGCAAGCTATGTTATGCTAGGTGATCCATGAGAGAAAGAGGAGGAAGAGGAGGAAATAGTCTAGCAAACTGTGTTATGCTAGTTTCACTCATCCAAAAGAGAGGTCATTGCAAAGATAAAATTGATAGTCTAGCAAGTTGCATAATGCTAGTTGTATGTGTCTAAATGTGACCTCTAAATCATGCACAAACACAACATAGTCATTGCTTAATCATCGAATTGCGAAAATGTACATGAATTGTCCATTCCACAATGTTGATTGAATCGACCTATTGCCTCCTATTTAGTTGGGGTTTTTTAATTACTCTCAGAATGAGAGCCAACAACCATGACCATTGCTAAAATGGAGGATTTGAAAGCATTATAAAAACTAAAATACCATTTATTCTATATGAGATGCAATTACAATCTAAGAATGAAAATGCATATTTTAAGCTAAGAACTTGAAAAAGATAACAGAGTTAAGCTATTTGATACATAAGCAAACTAATTTAAGATACAAAATGCCATTAATCTAAATGAAATTATACTAATTATGCAATAAATGATTGAAAACATGAGAGAATTGAGACAAGATTTTGCTATAGTTTAGATACTCTAAAATTGCCCCCTCCCAAATGAAGGAAAGAAGGTCCATAATATAGAAAAACCTGAAGAGAGGATGAAGAGTTTCTTGGAAAGAAACGACTAACTCTTCATCTCCATGGAGGAAGGTGAGACAAAATTGAAGGAATTATTTAATTAAATGAAGGAATTATTGCCACATGGGTGGCTTTTCAAATGGATTTATGAAATTCATTTGAGGATAATCCATTCAAATAACCAAATAATTTTTAATTCCTTTGATGTGTATTAGTTAAAAGGGGGTGGAATTAATTTAATTTAAAAGTACTTAGGACTTTAGAATTAAATTAATTAATCATAGGGATTTTTAGCTAATAAATCTTGAAAATTTAGGAATTAAATATAGTGTAAGATTTATGCAAATTTAGGTTTTCTGCATTTGAGACTAAGTCAATTAAAGTCAATTATAAAGGAGAATTTGCCTAGTACAATAGGACTTCGATGATGAGAAAATGCACCAAAATTGATTAGAATTATAAGGTGCCAATTTTGGGGTATTATATTTTGCCCCTCTTTGAATTGATGTGCGAGTAGCGCGTTGATTCAAAGAATAGTCTGATGTGACAGATGAAGATTTTGGGAGTCTAGGTTAGGTTTCCAAGACACCAACCAGATCGAGAAGAAGAACCATCTTTAGAACGAAGCATGATTCTCTGAAGTTTAAGTTAGATTGCGAAGACAACGGCCCAAATACCAACTGAGAGAAAAATTAAAATCGGGGTTAGATTGCCCCAATGTCCGCTGATAGCTGATGAAGATTTAGGACTATCTCCAGAATCAGGATTAGATTGCCCCAATACGAAGGTTAGCCCTTCGAGATCCGGGTTAGGTTGCCCAGATAACGACCAAAAAGAGATTTTGAGAGCCGACTTCAGAACGAAGCATGAATTTCAGGAATTAGGGTTAGATTGCCCCAATACCTAATGAGATTTCAAGAATTATCTCCAGAATGAAGCTTAGTCCCCCAATATCCAGGTTAGATTGCCCAGACACTGGTCAAATTGATATCTTTCACAAGACTGTCCCCAGAACGAGGCTCAACTTTCAGGAGTCAAGGTTAGATTGCCCTGATACCTGTCCCAAAAGATAGTCAATAGAGATTTTTAGGACTATCTCCAGAACGAAGCATAATCCTTGAGGATCCAAGTTAGATTGCTCAGATACCTAGAAAGATATATGACAAGATGACAAGATGCGAGACATCAAGATGCCCCTAGAGATTCAAGATCATGGAATATCCAATTTTGACCATAAGGTATGAAAAACTGAATATGCCCCAAGTGATGAGGTGCCCCTAGCAATGGGGAATTTTGATTCAGATCAAACTGATTCGAGAATGATGCAAAGAGATTCAATGATGCAATCATCTTGCCCCCTCGGAAGCGAAATTGAAAGATGACACAATCAAAAAGATTGCAGATAGTAGTAAGATCGAAGATCCAGAGGAAGGCTAAGATAGATCAAGAGAAGGCAGAATCAATTTAGAGTGATTGGGAGGTCCTGTTGACTAGGTTTGACCATAGTTGACCAAGTTTGACCAGAATTGACTAGAGTTGACTTGGATGGGAAGATTGTAGAAGCTGAGAAAATGATGACGAGAGATGATTCTGACAAGAAAGCGATGTCAGAAAGATGACTGCACAAGCATCAGAGCACGTCGGTCCCAAAATTTTAAAATGCAATTTGGAGCTACTTAGGAGTGTCAAATTTTGATTTCGATCAAGAAAATGGGTTCAGAACGGTCGATTTAGCCAAGCGTGCAACTTTTGCAAAAAACGGAGCACTTTTGAAAATTAGGTCAAAAGCTATATAAGGCCCGGAGGGGTCATTTTCAAATCATTATTCACTTTTGACTTTTAGAGATGGCGAGGGCCCCAGCTGATATTGATAGCATTCCCATGCGTACACATCGATTCGAGCATTCTCGATGACACAACCGGCCACCGGAGTATGACGCACCTGTAAGTAATCAAAAAACTATCCTGCATTTCAAGTTTTATCAATTGTTTAGATCATTTTAGCATGTTTTTGAAGCTTTTAAGTCTGTTCACGTCGAGTCTCGCGCGAGGAAATAGTTCCCTCGCATCGGCCTAGGTCGCCCCTCACGTGAGAAATTGGTTTCCTCGCATGGGTTAGGGCTTCCTCGCATGGGGCCCCTCCGCGAGCTCACGCGAGGTGTGCGCCAATGTCGTGCAAGATTTCATCGCCTGTGATGAAATCTCACGTGAAGAGAGATCCTGTCTCATGCGAAATAGAAATCTCACGCGAGAAAAGAGTTTCCTTGCATGAGAATCACTTGCAGTCCAGAAAGTAGTCATCCATTATGTCACAGAGTCAGCCAATTAGAATGCCTCAGAACTGTATTTAGGATAGATCCATAGCTTCATTTGTTGTCATTGCTTTGAGGAATCATCATGTCGAGATACTGATCAAATGTCGTCGCTTTCTTTGCAGGTTGACTTACCTGATATTGTGTTCCGGTCTCATCATCCTGTCATGGGTGAGATGCTGCCGACACTGATAGATGCTGATGGTGTACATCTCGACGGGCTAGGATTGTCATATCTTCGTGATGTACCCGATATTCAAGTAAATCACAGTCTATCGGGTGCACTGGTCAAGCGTTTCCATTCAGAGATGAACACTTTCCATTTGTCGCAGGGGGAGATGACAGTTACCCCTGAGGACGTATACAAGATCCTGAGAGTACCATTCCATAGGGCTTGCATGGAGTACGATACCTAGCCGAGGGTAGGTACACTTGCACTAAATAGAGCGATCTTTCAGGACAATCTAGTGATGGGTCGATCCATCTCTTGGGAGGATCTGACGAGCAGGTATGGTGTAGATCACACATTAGCAGTTGTCTTGGCGCTATTCTTGAGTTGTCACCTGGTGCCGGATCGGGGTCAACATGGATTGGAGTGCGGCTGGGGAGGCATGTTGCAACAAATGTTAGCAAGTCCAGTAGTGAGATTCAGATGGGGCGAGTGCATGCTCGCACAGATGTACCATGAGATGCACGAGATTGTGTATCGGGGCGCACAAACCATGGTGGAAGGAGTCATGGTTCTACAGATTTGGGCCTGGGAGCACCTTCCCATATGTCTACCGATTTTCCATGATACTCGGCAGCCCTTAGAGCCATATATTTATAGGTATATAGGTCCTATGACTCAGCCAGCGCTGGGTAAGACCGATCAGTGGCGGGCATAGCTAGATGATATGGCAATAGTTATATGGCGGCCATGGATAGCCACAGAGGTTTGGGATGACGCATGACACAAGCTATCGTATATGTTCTGCTCGCGTCCTTTGATCAGGCGCACTATCAGTGTTATTGAGCGCTTCTTATTGACACGGGTCTTACAACAGTTTGGGAGACCACATGACGTCTCCCATGAGTATTGTACATATGCTCGATTCGTCGATGAGACCAAGAAGGGATGGAAGAGGCAGCTAGACGGGGGCAGGAGCATGATAGATGCACGGGTACCACCAGCTAGGTGGGATTATTTAGCAGGGGTGACAAATGCAGGGATGACACCTGCATACAGAGATCATATCTTAGTGCACCCATTCCTGAGATTTATAGATCCTATTGGCCTGAGCCCACAGGTACAATAGGTGGTACAACCACCACCACAGTAGCAGGTGCCGCAGCCGCCACCACAATAGGCACAACAGCCACCACAACCACCACCACAGCAGGAACCACCACAGTAGGTACCACCATAGCAGAGAGTACAACCGAGGACTGGGTTGAGTCCCATTCCTCCTAGACCTATGGGATCAGATGCAGGTGCAGGGAGTAGTGGTACTCAGGAGAGGTCCACTAAGCAGGGGGGAGGATACCGTTATGGCCGATACTATTATGGCCGAGCCACAGGCAGGAGGACAGGTGGCAAAGTTATAGGAGGCTCTTAGGAGGAGCCGAGAGAGAGTGAGGCAGGCACAGAGGGAACGAGATGACTTCCGTACACAGGTGGTCATCCAGGAGACCCAAGTGGCCGAGTGAGACCAAGAGATCCAGGGATTGCAAGAGGCACTAGCCAGAGCACAGATAGAGGCAAGATATGAGGCCGCTCAGTCAGCCTATTATTATGCTACATACACGATCGTAGTTCCCGAGGCAGAAGACCAGGTTCTACCATTTTAAGAGTATGCTAGGGCACGAGCCACTCCACAGGCACCTCTACAGCAGTAGGCCATGCCACCTCCTCCAGGTGGGAGTGACTAGATGATAGTTTTGATATGTATTGTACCACCATTTTGATATATTGTGCTCGAGTAGCACCCTTGTACATTTGATCGATTGATATATATATGGGCTCGATTTTGGCATCATTGTACTTGTTTATATATTGCTTCAAATTTGCATGTCTTGTGAGATGTTTCCTATATGATTAGATGTATGGATTAGAAATGTATGCCATGGATGAATATGCAAATGTTTATGCACATGTTTTATTTGATGTATGAATGAATGCCATGATAGATGTTAGATGGATAAATACTATGTATGATTTGATTTATGCTTATAATGGATGCACATGTTTATGGAGATGTTAATGCAAATGGATGTATGGAAATGCAATGATACTAATCATCTCATGCAGGATATTGCAATATACGACAGGTACTAACCAAAAGAATATGAAATAAAGATCGAGAGTGAGTACCAGGCACTTGTGTAGTCAAGAGGAATCTAGGACAAGATGAGGACCTTTGAAGAATGAGAAGAAGAGAGCACAAAAACTATTGCTATGTACGCTTAAAATGCAAATGCAAGCCCAAGCTGAATGCAACCCTAGGACTTGGTTGTTGGACTCATCGCATAATTATCATCATCGAGTATTTTTGGAACATCGGAGTTAATACAATCCTTACTGGTGCCACTGCAACTATAAGAATATGAATATGAATTTCATCGGATAAAATGTAGGAAACAGATATAAGCATTAGGGCATAAAACCCAAGATGACCTGAACATCGTTTCCAGTTTGATATAGTAAGAGTACACAAGTAAACAAACAGAGCAATAACAGTCAAGGAGATAGTTCCAACCTCTCCTTGGCGTACAAATAAACAAGATCGAGGGATGTGAGGCTTTTCTACCTTAATGCAGAAGCTCTTATCACATACACCCTGTTTATTTGACACTGTCGGATCATCGAAACCACACCCACAAGCAGTAGACAAAGAAAATATCAATGAAATTCATGAGAAAAGATAGCATACAAAGAAAGATTCAATCATAGCTCAACATGTTTCAAAGTTTACGAATGTGTATATGTATAGGGTGTTGAAAAACACCATTGTGCTTGTGAGTGCAATGTGTTTGATAGCTATCGAGAGATGTTTACGTTGTGATATCCAATGTGTGTTGAAAAAAATAGATGTGTCCAAAGGTAGTGTTGAAAAACACTGTTTGATTGGGGTGTTGAGAAACACCAATTTATGCCAGTAGATAGTTGTCCTTTAGAACTGACAATATTACTGACTCGAGTGTAAACCGTAGGTGTGATCAAAGTGGGGAGCCATGCCCCCAAGTAATGAACGGATTGATGTCGAAATATGTAGATAGCAAGTTGATGTGAGAAATCTCAATAGTATAGTGACAGTAGGCAGACGCAGTGAAAATCACAGATGACTGACGCGAGAAAGATTCTCAAGTATAAAGATCGATGTGAGATCTAGGCATCAGCAGGAAGACTCAGTGAGAACCACTGGTGACTGATGCAAAGAGGATAGAGACTCCAAAAGATAGGAAAATGTCCCCTAGACTAGGAAGATGCCCCTGAGTGACTAGTTTCAATCCATGTGAAGTCGAGCAAAATCTCAAAAATGACTGAGAGCAAATGCATGAGCGAGCAAACTAAAGCAGGAAAGCAAACTACATCGGGAAAGCAAGAGCAAATTGCAAGAAAGCCAAGGGATGCCGCGATAGATAGAGCATTGTAGAACAAGAGGCGCCTATTTACCAAGTTTTCACCATCTTGGAAAAAAATTCTATTTTTGCTACCATGACGCTTGTTTACCAGGTTTTCGTCAATGACACTTTTTTTTTTTTTTTAGTATTTTCATTTTTTCAATTTTTTTTGTACTTTTTGTATTTTTTTCTTTTTTCTTTTTGTATTATCAAGGCACCTGTTTGCCAGGTTTTCACCAGGATAATAGATACATCAAAGCGCCTGTTTGCCAGGTTTTCACTAAGATGATCATTTTTTAGGATATTTTGCAATTTTTAGGATTTTTTGAGAAATAGAGTATGTACATGAGAGTTTAGAAGACATATCAACTGTAGAACTTCTTCAGATGAAGAGTGTTGATAGGTTCTTTGAGCTATTCCCCCTCTGTGGTAGAGAGCTGGTAAGCGCCAGACCCAAATACTGTAGTGATAACATATAGACCAAGCCAGTTTGGTTCAAATTTTCCTTTCTGGACCTGCTGCTGTTGATTCTTGGGGTTCTCTCTCAGGATGAGATCACCCATTTGGAATTCCTTTGGTTTGAATTTCTTGTTGTAGATTTTAGATATTCTCTTCTGATATGCGCAGAGATGATCAAACGCCACTTTTCGATGTTCATCCAATAGTTCAATCTCTTATAGCCGAGATATTCTGATATCATCATCAGTAATGAGGCCCTTTATAGAGACTCGCAAGGTAGGAATATCAACCTCAATAGGAAGCACTGCATCTGCACCATAAACTAGAGTAAAGGGTGTGGCCCTTGTTGGTGTCTATATACTAGTGCGGTAAGCCCATAAAGATGGATTAATCTGGAGATTCCAGTCTCGTCCAGATTTGTGTACTGTGCGGTGTAAGATCTTGAGAATAGTCTTATTTGAAGCTTCCACCTATCCATTACCCTAAGGATAATAGATAGAAGACCAGTGCTGAACAATTCTGAACTTAGCACATAAATCTGTCAGATCCTTGTTCTTGAATTTCCCCCATTGTCAGTGATTATTGATGAGGGTACACCATATCTGCAGATGATGTAGTTCAGTATAAACATGGCCACAGACTTGCCATCAGCTACACTGAAAGGCACTGACTCAACCCACTTGGTAAAATAGTCTGTAGCAGTAATGATGTATTTATATCCCCTTGAAGAAGACATATGTATCTGACCCACTAAGTCGAAGGCCCACTGCTAAAATGGCCAAAATATGATGAAAGGAATGAGCTCCTTGGCAGGAGCGTGTATCACATTTCCATGAATCTGGCATTGTTTGCAAGATTTAGCAAATTATGTAGCTTCTTTCTCCATATCCGGCCAATAGTAACCAGCTCTAATAATTTTACGAGCTAGTGTCAGACCGTTTGAGTGAGACCCACAGACGCCTTCATGCACCTCTACTAGCGCACGTTTGGACTCATCAAGTTCTAAACACCTAAGGAGGGTACCGTCTAGACCTCGCCTATATAAGTCGTTAGCTATGATGAAAAACTATGAAGCACTGTAGATTAAGTGACGTTTCTCATTTTGGGTGTAAGTGTCAGGAATGATCTGGTCACGAAGGTAGGAGTAAATATGGTGGTAGTGGGATGAGTCATGTCTAATGACTGAACAAATCATCCGGGAGTCAAGAGAATTATAAGCAGGGTATCATAACGTCTCCACTAGGAATTCATGTCTGAAGTCATTTTCTGGCATTTGTAACATGGAAGCTAGAGTAGCCATGGCATCGACTGCTTTATTATCTACCCTTGGAATTTGTTGGAAAGAAATGTGTGCAAAGTATTTCTTAAGATCATCAACCATCTTTTTTTAAGGCACCAATTTTTCATCTTTTGTTTGATAGATATCATTCACCTGATTGATAACCAACTGTGAATCTCAAAAGACCTTTAGCTCATTGACACGCCATTCAATAGTGATCTTTAATCTATTAATCAAGGCTTCATACTCAGCAGTGTTATTTGTGCAAGGAAACATCATTTTGTAAGCCTTTGGTAATGAATACCACTGAGGTGTAATGAACAAGATTCCAACACCTGACCCCTGCTGGGTGAATGATCCATCAAAGAACATGGTCCATGTCTGATGTGTGAGAAGCATGATGGACTCATCTAGGAACTCGATCCTTAATGGTTGATAGTCTATTATAGGTGTCTCAGCCAACAGATCCGCAATTGCTTTCCCTTTGATAGCTTTTCTCTCAACATATTCAATATCAAATTCACTGTGAAGCATGACCCATTTAGCTAATCTACCTGTGAGGGTAGCTTTACTGAGTAAGTACTTTAATGGATCAATTTTTGCAATGAGCCTTGTAGTGTGAGCAAGTATATAATGTCATAACTTTTGGGAAGCGAACACCACTGTCAAGCAAGCTTTCTCAATGACAGAATAATTCATTTCATAGGAGACCAATGTTCTGCTGATGTAATAGATCACTCTTTCTTTATTATTTTGATCTTCTTGGGCCAATAGAGAACCCATAGATGTTTCTGTAGCTGAAATGTATAAGATTAATGGCTTCCCATGGATAGGAGGCATTAATATAGGCGGATTAACCAGATATTGTTTTATTCGTTGAATACCTTGTTCACATTCTTTATTCCATTCATAGGTCACACCTTTATGCAGAGTCTTGGTAAATGGTTGTGACTTATCAGCTAGCTGTGAGATGAAGCGCCGGATAGACTGAAGTCGACCTTGAAGACCTCTAATTTTTCTGATATTGAGAGGTGGAGGCATTTCCATGATAGATTGCACCTTTTTAGGATCCACCTCGATTCCTTTTGTGGAGATGATATAACCAAGCAATCTTCCCGAAGTTACTCCAAATGCACATTTCTTAGGATTGAGACGTAGTCTGAAATTTTCCATATGATCTAGTATAGGGCCTAGATCAGTAAGATGTGCTTTCCTGTCCATACTTTTAGCAAGGGTGTCATCAACATAATCCTCCATTTTTTTGTGCATCATATCATGAAATATAGTAGTGACTGCTCTCTGATATGTGGCTCCAAGATTCTTAAGACCAAAAGGCGTAACATTCCAGCAGAAAGTTCCCATGCACAAGTGAAAGCGGTCTTTTCTTGGTTTTCTGGCACAATTTTGATTTGATTTTAGCTAGAGAAACCGTCCATTAGGGAGTACATTTTGTACCCTGCTGTCATATCCACAATCATATCAATGTTGGGTAGTGGGAAATCATCTTTTGGACATGCCTTGTTTAAGTCTCTAAAGTCTGTGCAGACTCTGATAGATTTGTCATGCTTCGACACTAGAACTATGTTGGAGATCCATTCTGCATAGTCAATTGCTCTGATGAACCCAACTTTTAGGAGTTTCTCTAATTCTGCCTTGACAAGTAGAGCCACATGTGGATGCATTTTTCTAAGTTTTTCCTTGACCGGTTTTACTCTAGGAGCTATTGACAGGTGATGCATGATAAGACCAGGATCTACACCAGGCATATAAGAGTATGTCTATGCAAAGTTTATCTTTTTCCCCTTGAAGAAATCTATGAATTCTTTGAGTTCCTCTGCAGATAATGATTTAGCCACATGAATAATGTGTGGATGTTCTTTTGTACCTAGATTTACTAGCCGAGTCAGCTCAATTGGCACTGATGATCATTCCTAGAAATGACTCGAAAGTGCATCAAGTATCTCATCCTCAAGTGCCTCAGAGAGGTTTTCACCTTTGGATACGTCTATTCTTTTTACTATTTTTGGCTCTGACACTGCCACAATGTGATTTTCACGATCAGAGCGCCTATTTTTTCTTCTTTTGATTTTATGACTAAGATACTTGATATCATCCTTGGTCATGTTGACACTTTCTTCACTAGTGGAGGACGTTACAGGTTCAACAACGTAAAGATAGAAGGATAGAGCATAGTCATTCTGGAATGTGAGGACTTTGTTGGATGAGGAAGGGGAATTCCAGTTTATTAGCTCGGGATGTTGGAGTGAGAGAGAAGTGATGGGTTCAAGTGCATTCACAGTATAATCATCGAAAGCACTGACTAGAAAGCTGAGACCTAGAGCAATCTCATCCAAAGGTGTAATCGAATCCCTTTGACTCCTAGCGACCGTAGTAGAAGACACGTTAACATTTATGGAATCAGACTCATTAGACCTTTCACTAGACCCTTCACCTATGTCAAGAATCTTTTCATAGGATCCTTCTGAAAAACTGTCAAACTCATATTCATGGGAATCTGTGTCCGAACTCTGACTAGGATGTTTTCACCATGAAGGTTTGAGAGTTCTTGTGACACTAGCCTGTTCTTGCGCAAAATCCTCTTGAAACTGTGATGGTATGTATTGTTCACCTTGGAAACTAGGGTCTTGTGACACCTTCCATTGTTTGTATGTCAGAGAAGTGAATGGAATAGCGACATTGGAGTCACTGCCAGCCTTGGCTGTACTGGCATGTATTATGACATCATCTGGCTTAGCAAAGAATGCTTCCAGATATGGAGGAATAGGATAAGGAAAGCAATCCTTGTCAGAGCTATCCTCTGTGGTGTCAATTGTAGCTGTGCCTTCAGGTTCTAGTGGAGGATCCAGTTTTGGCACAAATTTGTTAATCCCTAGATGGAATGGGATCTTCTTGAAGCCTAAACTAGTTGTGTCTTTTGTCTTTTGACCCATAGCTTTAATAGGTTCAACTAATACATTACCATTCACCCCTATTGGGACACTCCCTTTGTATCCAAAGCATTTCATAATTTTAAGACCTTCACTATTGGGATCTAGTTCACGAGCTAGGGTAGTCTGTTTAGATATGTCCTTTCCTTTGTAAAGCCAAGCTTTAATAGCTCTTTCCTCATCTTCATCTTATAGTGGTGTTGAAGCCCATACAAAGGCACCATCATAAACTATTTCAGGAGGAGTAGAAGATTTATTGTTCTCAAAAGGTCTCCCGTAAGAATGGGGAGACGAAGGTAGAGCTGCTAATGATAGCATGGGTTCTATTTGATACCCCCCCATGCCCATGTATTTGATTTTCAAAGTCTATCCCATATCTCTAAGCTTGGCATCACAGAATTCTATGTATTCTCTATTAGTAGGAACAAAAATATCAGCTGACTGTGTGAGCATATTACAAGAAGAGCCCATATTAGCAGGAACTGTCACCTCTGTGTCGTGGAAAGGAAACTTGACACACTGATGATATGTAGAGGGAACCGCTTGCATTTCATGGATCCACAGTCTTCCCAATAGTATATTATAAGCAAGAGGAATGTCCAGCACTTGACATGTGATATCTCTTTCAAAAGGTCCAACCCAAATGGGTAGCACAACTAAACCTTTAGACTTTCTTTCTTCTTCATCATAGGCTTTGATAGTAATTTTTTTGTGGGAATCTATGCGATCTTCATCATAGCCTAGTGGAGAGAGCAAGTGAGCAGAGCAGATATTGAGGCCAGCACCATTATCAATAAGGACATGGCGGACAAGTTTTTTGCCAATCATGACTTCTATATGCAAAGGAGCGTTATGTGGGTGGCTGATCGAATGGTCATCCTCTTCTGAGAAAGATAGATAGTGTTGTGAAGTCAAGTGACCCACCATATATTGAAACTAATCAAGATTGATGTCTTTAGGGATGTTAGCCTCTGCGAGGGCTTTATCTAGAATCTTCTTGTGAGCAAGCAAGATCTTCAACAACTCAAAGATGGTTATTTGAGCGTTGGTTCTTTGCATCTTGTCGAGAATGCTATAATTAGCAGTAGGAGGTGTGGGGACCATTTTTCGTGGTCTTGTTGGAAGGGCCAACAACAATTTTATCTGCGGGTTGTTTCGGTGAGGATGTAGTAGCAAGAGGGTTAGGACCCTTCAGAGTGATCTTAGTGCGGGATCTGGTAATGACATTTGTGCAATTCTGAGATGATTCAGGTTTAGATGATCGAGACATAGGGCCTCTCAAGACAATTGGGGTCTTAGGCTTAGGATCATCCCCGCTCCCCTTGATAGTGATCACATCACAATACTCAACTTCGACAAGTTCGATCATGTTGATGAAATTGTCATAAGTAGTATGTGCGTAGTTAACCTTGGCATTTTTGTTCTTAGTGTTGGAAGACTCACCTTTCTCATGATGAGGAAAAGGATCTTTAAATGCCTGGTGATCTAAATTCTTATTATGATTTTCCACAACAATAACCTCATTATCAATCAGATCTTGGACCTTATGGCGCAACTGAAGACAAGTAGAAGTCTTATGACCCTTGTTCTAGTGATAGTCACAGTATGCATTTTCGTTCCACCAATGGGGTCATGGTTGCGGATCATATGGATGCTTTTCCAAAGGAGTGAGAATCTAGTTTTGCACCAAAGTCTTGTAAACTACATCAAGTGGTTCTCCCAAGGAAGTAAATTCACGCCTGGGTTGAGGGGCCCAAGGTTTGTTGCTAGAGAATCTAGAAGGCGTTTGAGTCTTTGTTGCATCCTTTTCAGCAGTTTTGATTGCTTGTATACTAGAAGTAAGATTGAAAACTGGTTTTGAAGGAGCCAGGGTCACATTATCAACCACTCCATCATTCACAATGTCCCTATTCTTGTTGAAAAACTTCCCTTTATCTTTGTTGGAAGAGGAGGAACCTTGTTTTTTGTCTTTGTATAAAGTCAATTCCCCTTTCTAAACCATAAACGCTTCTATCCTCACAGCTTGTTCAATCATGCTGTCAAAATTGAGGGGACCTTGAAGTTGTACCTGATACCCAAAATCAGGAGTGAGATTATCCAAGAAGATGTCAAGTTTCTCAGATTCGGGTATTTTACAAGGATACTTAGTGCAAAGCTGTCTCCATCTCTAGAGAAATGTCAGGAATGGCTCCCCTTGTCTTTGCTTGAGATTGTAAAGGTCCCTGATGTTGACGGGATGTTGTATGTTGTGAGAATAATGCTAGATAAAGAGATTTGCAATCTCATCAAAAATCTTAATGTCGGTGGGTAGTCGAGAAAACCACTTCATGGCAAGTCCACCCAGACTTCGGGGAAAGAGATGCATTAAATAAGTTTGATCATGAATGAACTCCATAGATAGGGCCCCAAATTCTCTCAGATGATCCTGAGGATCAATGGTACCAAATATTTATCATACTTAGGGAGTTCCACACCCTTGGGAAAAGGTGGCATATGAAGACTCCTATCAAAAGGAAAAGGACAGATACTCTCCATCGTGAATTGTTGTGCGGGTTTGTCCTTATCCTTTACAAGTTGGCTAATTTGTTTTTTCATATCTTGAATCATCTTTTGCAATTTGGTAGTCTCAGTCTCTTCCTCTTTAGCCACAAGTGTTTCCACTTTGAAATCTGAGGGTAGCTTAACTCCTTGGTTTGCCAAATCTATAAAATATTTCTCTTTATCTTCTGCAAGGAGAATTTCCATCATCTTGATGAGAGCCTTATTAGATTTTGTAGCCTCTATGTCATTTTGAGTTATTAGATCATCATATTACCGAGGATCTCATAAATGCTTGGGTTCAGATCTTGACTCTAGTCATGTGGAGGAGGACGATGGTGATGTTGATCACTTTTTTGACCTTGATCATCTTGAGATTGGTTATGGACCTCGCTGTGTTGACCTTGTAGGTAATTGAAAGGAGTTTCCATGTCGTTGATGTGGGATTGTGCTGTATGCACAGGTTCAGTGCGAGTGTGTGTATTGAGACGAGAGTTTGTGGTCAACATAACTTTTGGCAGGTCAAAGAGGTTGATAGGATCAAAAGGATTGATATGTTCAAAAGGATCACTAAGGCAGCGAGGATTGTCAATAGAGTCAACCCAAATAGGTGACTTTTTGAAGTTTTGTTGATCTTGAAACAATGGTTTGGTTTGTGTTTGAAACAAAGGATTATAGCACTGCTGAAACACCAGTTTCTGATTCAGACTGGGATCTGTACTAAATGGAGAGGAGGAATGTGAGGATCCCTCTTGACCATCAGATTGAAAAATAGGTTCAGAATGACCTTTTCCTTGATTACGAGGTTTACCTCTACCTGTTTTGGAACCACAAATGGGAAATATGTTTCCGCTTCTAGTCGTAACAGGCATAAACGAAGATGAAACAAGAGAGGACCTAGGATCCAACTTAGAACTCTATCTCTAGAAATAGCAAAAAGGAGATAATAGGATAGAACAACCAAAATGTGAAATGTACCCGGCACAAATCATCAAGAGTATGGCTAGAACAGTCGAGATGTGATTATCACATCGCAAGGTACAAAAGCACAGAAAGGTATGACAAAGAACAAAGAGACAAAATGAGTTTGAGCAAGAATCGGTTGGTTTTCAACTCGAGACAATCAGTTTCAGACTGAAGACAACAGGGAAACATGCAAGTAGATCTCAGGAAAAAATTAGATCAGACAAAAAACTCATCAGTCAACGGGAAATAACTCGCTATTTTAGGACACTAGAGGACATATTCGCACGAGAAAGTGTTGGTTCGCACGAGGAAACTCTAAACTGCGCGCGAGAAAATGAAAGCTCGCGCAAGGAAGTGCTTGATTTATGGAATCTCACGCAAGAAAACTCTAGGTTTTGATAGATCAACTCAATTTTCAAGACAAAAATAAGATTTCAAGACACAGTCAAGACTATTCTCTGACAGAATTTCCAGATTTGGGACAGTTCAGATCAACAATCTCAGTTTGGATGTGACAAACAATCGTTAACAAGCACAAAATTTTGATCAAGCAATAGTGACACAAGAAGTAGTCACAAACAGTTCTACCAAGGACAAGGCAACTTGGAAAAATCATGGGAGTCTTTGTTTAATCATGATTGGACAGTTCAAGACTCGAAAAAAACACTTAGTTATCCCTACAAAAAAAAATGGTAGAGAAGACAAAATATGTGCCTCACTGTCTTATGCGTATGCATGCACCTCACACAGCAGTGTCACCCCCGAGAGGGTGCCTATGTTTTTGGTGTTTCCAAGGACTCAGTAATATATGTTCTAAGGTTACCCTTAAAGCAGGGGCCAGCGTCATATACCACCTCAAGCATCCAGGTGCATACCTATGTTGAGAATCTAGGGGAGAGATTCTTCCCCCTCCCTGCGCACAAATTATATCTTCTTTTGGAGGTGATCTGGGTAGGCATCTAAATAAGAAATTTTTTAGTGGGCTTCCATTCACAATAACCTTCGCTGCCCCTGATATAGGGCTGGGGCCTCGTAGCCACACCAACACTTGAAAGTCATACACCCCCGCAAGTAGGGCTAGGAGCGACGCCGCTCAGTACAACAGACAAGGCTTTCTCAAGATGATAGTCAGAATCCTGAGAAAGAAGTTACCATGGCTTTGGAGTCTTTGGACTCGACAAAGCAGACTTTATTATAGTGAGGTGTGGTGGTACCCTAAATTTTGATAATTTAGAAGTCCCAATCCATTATCAAGAATCATGTTTCTCCATAAAAAGAAATATCAAAGGAAGGAAGCTTTATGACATAAATAAATAGAACTAACTAATCGAAGCCTTTAGAAAATGATGGAATTTAGACCTACTACAAAGATGATTTTGACAGAGGATAAAGATGGTCAAATTTTAAAAATCTAAAAATGACCCAGTTTGGGAAATCAAATTTCCTATCTCCAGCAGAAATATTAGCTTTTCACAACATGTTTTGGATTTTTGACCAAAGCCAAATCCGAAAGTTAGGTAGTTATTTTTTAGTTAGTTTATTGCTTTTTCAAAATAATTTGTAATAAGAGTTGTGTCTTTTCACCCTAAAAAGGTGTGAAAGCCACTCAAACACACATATATACATAATGTAAAATGTAAAGAGAGGGAATACAATAATAATACAATTTCACATATTTGGATAGTTTTGGATCAACAACTGTAACATGGACCCGGATGTAGTATTTTCCAAAATCAAATAAAGATAAGTCATTTTTCTTTCACATGTGCACTTATTTCATTATCATTTTACAATTAGTCCCTCAGATAAACCAATAGAACTTCTTCAAAGTGATAGTTTGATGTGCATTCTTCCTAATTTGATTCATAGTCTATATTTTCAATTGGTTTTCTCATTTTGCATGGTTAAATTCTGTTGATTGAGGCCTTAGTCAATTGGTCTCTCATCTGAGAAGTATTACCCTTTTGAAATATCTCTAAATTTGTTTTAGGTTGCATGTACATTCCATAACACCTTTGAAGTGATAATTTTTCTTGTAAAACTATCTCTGAGGTTGAACATAGGATTGGAATGATCTTGACTCTATTGCCCATGGTAGAATAAGGCACTGGTCTGATCATTATTTGGATTATAGTTATTCAGTTCATTGTTTATAGTTTTGTGATATCTTATATATCTTTTTATTTCAAATTACATACACATTTACTAAACATTCTTTCAATTAATTAAAGTATTTCAGTTTACAGTTCATGATATATTACTTTCAGTTAGATTTCTTTCAAGTTTCTTGCCATACTTTGAGAGATGAAAGTTTGAGTTCCATACACAAGTTATCTGCTCTAAAAAGCCTGTTCAGGTGAAGGTTCACCTACCTTGGTCCTGCAGAGTTAGAAGTGCAGGGGAAGAGGATCATAATTGATCATTCCTGTTAGTTGGCCAAAAACAATTGGTTTTCTAAACATTGGATTGGCAAGTCCATAGGAAATCCAATTCAACATTTTTGGGCACCAACAAATTGGTGAATTTGCTGGGGATTTCTTCAAAGGAACATTTTTTATTTTACCTAGAAGCTCTGGTGATATATTTAAGACACTACTGGGAGAAAAGAACTCAGAAGACAGTAAGTATTTTCCTTCTGATAAGAAGGTGGTGACTCTATTGAAGAAAGCATTTCAGTCAGTGACTCTACTGAGGGATAAGACTCAGAAGGAGATGGTGGATTGTTTTTTCAAATGTATCCATCATTTCAAATAAAGCCTTTTATTCTAGATGGTATCAGGCCATTGGATCTTAGGAGATTTCAATGCATCCCAAATAAGTTATCCCCTACAATTTCACAACTTCTACCAAAGTTCCATAGAGAATGGGATGAATCGACACTAAAACACTTGGATGCATTTTATACATTCATAGAAGATTATGAGTTTTTTATAGAGGATCAAGTGATGAGGCTATTTGTCAGGACATTAAAAGATAATGCCAAACAAGTATATGAATCACTACCCACACAATGTATCTCATCATGGAGACAGTTTGAGAAATGGTTTCTTTATATGTTTCATGATGCCAGTGGTGAAGAAGACAACATGTGCTATGAACGATATGAAGACCAAAGTTGCAGTATGGAAGAAGATCCAAATTACATTGTGGAAGAAGAATTGTACATGTCCCCTTTGGATACATTCTTCAATTTTGAAAGATATGAAGGAGAATCTGCAATACATTTGTTCATGAGAATGATAAGAATTTATTGGAAAATACCTTCAGATATTAGGTCTTTTGGAAGGGAATTAATGGATAAACTTCATGAGTTAAGAATATATGATGATTATCAACTGATAATTTTTCTTGAGAAAGTATGTGAGGAATTAAGAAAAGAAAAGAATAATGACATAGAGGAAGAATCTTAAATGTCCCCTTTGGATACATTATTCAATTTGGAAATATATAAAGGTGAACCTGCACTACATTTGTTCATGAGAATGATAAAAATCTATCGGGAAATGCCTTCAGATATCAGGCCTCTGGGAAGGGAATTAATGGATAAACTTTGTGAGTTAGGAATCTACTATGATTCTCAACTATTAGTTTTTCTTGAGAAAATATTTGAGGTATTGAGGGAAGAAAAGAATGATGACATAGAGGAAGAAAATTTGGATCAGGTTGAAGAAGAATATATACATGATGAGATGTGTATGGAAACAGGTATCAATGACCATGAGGAAGAAGATCTTCTCAGTACAGAAGAAATCTCATATTTACTAGACATTGAATATCAAAAACATGTTGAGATGAGTGGTCAAAAAAATTTCTCAATGCACCATGATAAGAAACTTGATGGATCAGTACATACTCAGGGGATACTAGATGAAGAAGATGATAAATTTCAGGAATCAGATAATGGAGATGAAATAGAATAGCATACAACATATGAACACAAAGAAGTATCAGATGAGAGCTCTCATGGAGATATGCCCGAGTTCTCTATATCCTTGAATCCATTATTCGAAGAATATTTTATATGCAATCAAGTCCATCAACATATTTATAAAGACCACGGGCCTAGTGATCATTTTGAAGATGATGGAACTCAAAATATGTACGGGGAAGTGTATTCAGAAAGTGAGACATGCATTATTTCATCCTATGAGCAGAAGTTGTATCAAACATGTGAAGATGAGATG
>MU224300.1:1596031-1636938 GCA_018584345.1 Thuja plicata
TTAATTTATGTGTTTGTATTTAATTTATGTTTAGGGCCGACCTATGGCTTAGATTGGTATAATTAGGGGTTGTGGGGGAAGTCTTTAGTCATTATTCATTCATCCTGGAGAAGAGGAAGAGGTAGAGTAGCGAGTTTTGAGAAGAGCTAGTGGCTGCGGCTTGGGGGACAAGGGGATTGCTTGGTGGAATTGCGAGCACAAGTTTAGATCTTCCTTGGGGGCTCCTACCAGTATGTGGATCTGGACTAGCTAGGATTATTCATCCACCTAGGAGAAGAGGAGGTGGTTGTGGAGCGAGTTTTGAGAGGAGCTAGTGGCTGCAGCTTGGGAAACAAGGAGATTGTTTGGTGGGCTTGCAAGCACAAGTTTAGATCTTCCCTGGGTGTTCCTACCAGTGTGTGGATCTGGACTAGCTAGGTTTTCATTTAGATCTTGTGAGATCTTACAGATTTTCTATTGTAATTGCATTATATTTTGTTATAACCCAGAAGGCCTTACAGCTGGGCATGTTGGATGAAAATATAATGATTCTATTTTGAGTATTTGCATTGTGTGGATATAAATCTGTGTTGTTATTTATATTCCATTGTGTGGTTATTGGTTGGGGGCTAGGACATCTCCATTGGGGATCCTCCTGCCTTGACCTTCATCAAAAGTGCATAAAATAATGTATAAGAAGGCCATATATATTATCCCCCCCTTAAGATGACAACTTAGAGCTATGATGGCATCTTAAGGAAAACCAGAACAAGGATACCCGCCTTCAATACCAAGGATATATCCTTTAAGTAACAATGTATATATAACACTCATTGAAAGAGTCATAACTTCTAAAGCTAAGGAAAGATAATTATGTAAAGAGGTATATTGCAACATGTGTAAAGGGGTCCTTAGGAGGAAGCAATCTTTGATGACACATGTAACTGATTGAATGTTTGAAGATGTTAAGTTGATCACCAAAATGCAGATGGATAATGCAAGACATTAAATCAGTTAATGGATTGTATTGTCATTGATGTCAACTTGATATAATCTAATCAGTTATTATCAAAGTGTCAAAGACTTCAGAGAATCAGAGAGATAAAGATTATGCTTTTTGTAATGCATAAAAGACAAGTATTCACATTGTGACTACAAACACTGACGGTTAGTGGAAACCAACGGATAGAGATCACCGACAGTCAAGTCACAATGATGTCGATCAAGAACACCGACGAGCATTACCGACGAGCAGAATCACAAGCAAACCCAACGGGCAGAAACAGTGTAAACCGACGGAGAAGCCCGAGGAGAACTGGAGTATTGACCGATGCTATCAAAGAGTTAAACCGAAATTAACTTGAGTTCAGAAATGAAAAAATATCTAGCTAAAAGAGCTAAATATAGAATTACCTGGTAGTTATCATTGTTTTCATCAACAAGATAAGCCAGAGATAAGTAAATGATTTAAAGTTGTTTTGTCTAGTTGGCAAGAAGATTTCAACGAGAAAAAATAGGATTTTTGATTTAAATCTAATTGGAAAGAATTGTGGATCATGCCAAGATCAAGAAGATCAAGAACCTAACAATGGTGATATCATGTCTATAAAGAGACAACTCAATTCATTACAAATTGGTGTGGGGAGAAAAATAAAAGAGGATGCTGAAGAGAAATTGATGAAGAAAGACTTCATACAGTGTTGATCAACAAGCTAAGGAAAGAGCTAAAGAATTCTGCGGACACCGAGCAATAGAACATAGCATCACCAAGCAGAATCAAAGTGGAGCAAAGGTATAAAAAAAGTTATATCGATCAGAATAGTTTTGTGAAATTACAATAGATCTAAAAATCTGCAAGTATAAGTTGTATATGTGAACAAATCATACTGTTTCAGTTTAACCATTGATTCAGAAAGTCTCTTAACCGATCAAGATTTAAAGATCCTTTCTATATTGAGATACATCCAATGGAGTATCAAAAATTTTGATCATGAAGATAGCATGAGATGCCAGATACCTATTGACAGGCCAAGTGAGTGTTTGATCAAGGATGGTAGCATAAAGATGCCCGATATCAAGTGACGGACTAAACTTTTAAATCCTCTAATAAGATCACACCTAACAGTGTGTTTGTAACCATTAACAGGGTTGGCTCTTCACCGAGCTCACTTCAGAAGAGTGAAAAATTTGGGTTACCGGTCCCAAGTGGTTTTTCCCTTAACAGGGTTTCCACGTTAAACATCCATGTGTCAATGTGTTTATGAGTCATTACTTTAGTGTTTTGCATTACACTTAACTTAATTGGATTGATCGGTATATTCTAGATAATTTACTTTCTTTTGGTAAATTAACAGACTGCTATTCGGTAAACATATAGTAGAAGTTTGTACAAAGCATTCTGAGCAGTAGTAAATTGATATAAGTATTTGGAGGCATTCATCTTATAGGACTAAAGATAAATAGAGGTATAATTTTGTGGTACTAAGTTTTAAGGGTTTATTATTGGAATATTTTTGAGGCCATTGATTCACCCCCCCTCTTAGTTATTACTAGCAATTGGTATCAAAGCTTGTGTGCCTAGAAAGGGAGTTTAACAACTCAAGAAAAATATCACAAGATGAATAGACGAGATGTGCCCAAGTTGAATAAAGATAAATTTATATCATGGAAAATAAGAATAAGAATCCACCTATCAGGTATTGGAAATTATATTGTTCAATACTTAGATACTAAATATGTGTTGCCTACATGACCTCACACTCTTGAACAATTAAAAGTCAAGCATGAGCATAACTGCATGATGATAGAACTTGCATCATCACTCTCCGATGGTGAGTTTGAAGATGTCAAAACCTGCACCTCTGCAAAGAAAATGTGGGATAAATTGAAGCTTGTACATGGAGGAGATGCCAATGTACTCAGAGCAAAGACATAAATCCTAAGAGGGAGGTTTGATGACCTAAGGATGAAAGAAGGAGAAAACATTACTCAGTATAGCTGCAAAATCAAAGAGGTAGTAAATGCTATCCGAGGATTTGGAGGTGTACTTGAAGAGGAGACAATGGTAAGAAATTTTTTAAGAACTTTATTGCTTGTTTATGCTATTAGAGTTTCTTCTATTCAAGAAATGAGAGCAGTTGCAAACAATATAGTTACTCTAGATAGTCTGATTGGTAGACTAATTTAATTTGAGATGAATAACTTTGACAATAGTGTCTCACCATCCATAGAATCTGCATTCAAATCTTCTCTAAAGATAAGTAACTCAAGTCATAGACATGTTGTTAGAAATGATAGTGACAGTGATAATGAGGATCAAGGACTTGATGAGATTGAAGCACTTATGGCCAGAAGATTGTAGAGAGGCAAAGGTAGATACAAAGATAAATTACCACTTTTATGTTTCAATTGTAAAGAGGTTGGGCACTTTGTTGCAAGATGCCCAAACCAAAGAAAAGATGACAGAGGAAATGACAGACCATACAAGAAGAAGTTTGATAAAGGTGATAATAGAGATTACTAGAGAAACCCACAATCTGACAAGAGAGATACCTGAGACTACAAGGACAAAGGGAAGAAATCTTGTTACCTAGCTGAGAACAGAGCTAATGACATCGACACCGAATCAGAAGAAGACATCGAGATGGTATTTGTAGCCATGAAGGATGATTCAGATGAAGATGAATAAAGGTATGTAGAAACTGCATTCATATCTAAAGTTAGTAAAAATGATTTCTGGATCATAGATAGTGGCTGCACTCACCATATGACCGGTGATAAACAAAAGTTTGAGACTTTTGAATACTATAATGGTGGTTCAGTAAGAATGGGTAATGATACACCTTGTCCAGTTGAAGGTAAAGGAACCATAATGTTGAATAACCTAATAAAATGTGAAAATGCTTACTGGGTTAAAGGAATGAATTATAATTTGTTAAAGGTTTCTCAGTTGAACAATTCAGGTCACAGAGTAGCATTTGGAAATAAAAAAGGCAAAGATCTAGAATGAATTAGGAAGATTGATTGGTACTGGTGAGCAAACAAAAGGTAACCATTTCTATATTGATGACACTAACACCACTTGTTTGATGGCTAGAAACAAAGACATATGGTTGTGGCACAAAATATTGTGTCGTGTGAACTTTGACAACATGATAAAGATAAGAAACAAAAGGAATGTTAGAGGCTTACCGACAATGACTAAGCCCAAGAATATCATGTGCAAGAATTGTCAAAAAGGTAAGATGACAAAGTCTAGTTTCAAGAGCAAAACCCATACATCTACTACAATTATAGAATTAGTCCATACAGATCTATGTGGACCGATGAAGACAAAGAGCTACTATGGAGATAGGTATTTTTTTTCTCTTTGTTGATGATTTTTCTAGAATGATGACAATCATGTTTTTAAAAGATAAATCAGAAGCATTTAAGATATTTAAATGGTATAAAGCAATGGTTGAAAAACAAAGTGAAAATAAATTGAAATGCTTAAGGTCAGATAGAGGAGGAGAATTTACTTCAGAAGAATTCACTGGCTAATGCAATGACCATGGAATTAAAAGATGGGTTTCTGCACCAAGGACACCACAATAAAATGGAATTGCTGAGAGGAGAAATAGATCAATTGTTGATTGTGCAAGAATTTTGATGATTGAGAAAAGCATCACTCAAAGATTTTGGAGGGAAGTTGTCAGTACTATTGTCTACACACTAAACATAGTACAATTGAAGAAGGACACAAAGAAGACACCATATGAGCTTTGGTATGGTCATACACCCAATGTAAGTTACTTCAGAATCTTTGGTAGTCAATGTTATATATTGAAGGATGATAGAAATGGAAAACATGACTGCAAAAGTGAAGAAGGTATCTTCCTAGGGTATTCAACCAAAAGCAAGGCTTATAAATGTCTTAACACGTCATCTAACAAAATCATTGAAAGTGCAAATGTGAAAATAGATGAATTTGAGAATGATAACGAAAGAAAAAAGGAACCAGAGGACTACAACAGGTTTTTTTATACAGAACCTGGCACTCTACCCGAGCAATAGTGTGTCGCTTCTGAGCATCAAAACATTGCACCCAAGTATCAGGCTGCAATTACCGACAATTAGGATAATACTCAAGATGATGTTCCAAACAATGGAGATGAAAATGAAGGTGAAGAAGATGATCAGAATGATGAACATAGAGCTGAACTAAAACTTGCCAAGTATGTCAGAAGACATCATCCACAGAATCAAATCATAGGAGACAAGAAGGCTAGAACAAGAACAAGAAGTAAGTCACTTAACACCAGATGTTTACTTTGTGATTTTGAGCCTAAATCTGTTTACAATGCACTTGAGAATGAAGAATGGATTAGTGCTATGAATGAAGAGATAGAACAGATTGAGAAGAATAATACATGTACACTAGTACCGAGACTAGATGACAAGAATGCCATCGGTACCAAATGGATATTCAGAAACAAGCTGAATGAGAATGGAGAAGTCACTAGAAACAAAGCAAGATTAGTATGCAAGGGATATGCACAAGAAGAAGGTATTTATTATGGATAAACCTTTGCACCCATTGCTAGACTAGAAGGAGTTAGAATATTAATTGCTTATGCTGCATTTAAAGGACTCAAGGTATACCAAATGGATGTCAAATCTGCATTCCTGAATGGAATACTTGAAGAAGAGGTATACATTGAACAACCAAAAGGGTTTGTTGATCCATACAAGAGAAACATGGTATGTAGACTACATAAAGCCTTGTATAGATTGAAACAAGCACCAAGAGCCTGGTATGAAAGACTTCACTCATATAACATTTGCATAACATTTGTAAGAACAAGTGAAAATAGCAATTTGTACTTAAAAGAAGATACCGATGGTAATATTCTGATTGCTGAAATTTTTGTTGATGATATCATTTTTGGAGGAAATGAATTATTATGTGAATCCTTTGCTAATTAAATGAGAAAGCAATTTGAAATGTCTATGTTTGGAGAGATCAAATTCTTTCTTAGTCTATAGATTCTTCAACAAGATGCAGGCATTTACATCACTCAATCCAAATACATCAAGGAAGTGTTGAAGATATTCAAGATGGAATATTCTAAACCAGTTGGAACACCTATGGCTACTGGATGCAAGCTGACAAAAGAAGACAAGACAAATGAGGTAAAACAAACCTTATATAGATCAATGATTGGAAAATGGATGTATGTTGTTCACACCAGACCAGATATAGCACATGCAATGGGGATAGTTGCAAGATTCTCTACTAATCCCAAAGAATCACATATGACTGTTGTCAAAAGAATTATGAGATATCTGAAGAACACCGAGGACTATGGCTTATGGTACAAGAGAGAAGGAAAATTTGAGCTACAAGTCTACACAGATGTTGATTGGGCTGGAAACATTGATGACCAAAAGAGCACAACTGGAGGAGCATTCTTCATGGGTGACAAACTTATCACATGGATAAGCAAGAAGAAAGGATGCATCTCTCAGTCAACTGCAGAAGAAAAGTATGTGGTTGCTACTGCAAATTGCTCCAATATTGCATGGATTAAACAATTACTAGAAGGTATGCATATGAAGATTCTTGAACCAGTAATTATCTATTGTGATAATACCAGTGCAATAAACATTTCCAAGAATCCAGTCATGCATGTTAGGACTAAGCATATTGCTATCAAATATCACTATCTAAGGGAATAAGTGCAAGCAAAGGAAGTGACACTGGAATATGTTCAATCAAAGGAACAGTTAGCTGATATATTCACCAAGCCATTACCAAAGGATACATTTGAGCACCTAAAATAGAAACTAGGGGTTCAACCCTTGTCTATCGGTCAGTAATATGAGTAGGAGGTTGCATCAGCCTACACCAAATTTGAAGATAAGTCATGTTGATGCAAACACTGAGATGAACATCAGCATATACATCTGTACATTGCAAGGTACATATCTACACCAGAAATCAGTACATTGTATTGCTGATGGATAGGGAAATTCAAGGAATATATTATGCAAAAGGATGTAACATGATATAGATGAGAAATAAAGAAGAAGTATTTTTGTTCGGCATTGTTGTCAAAGGGAGAGATGATCTTCTAATTATCATAAAGGAAAGGGATCTCGTTATCAAAAGGAGAGATATGATAAAGGGAGATATTATATCATTATACATGAAGAGAAGTTCTTGAGAATCAGAAGGAAGAAGTTAATCAATATTCTAAGGGAGAGAAATTGATTACACATGAAATATCCATCTAAGGGAGAGAGTTCAGAAAAAGAGAAATATTGTTGTCAAAGGAAAAAGAGATTATCAAGAAGAGGAACAGTCAAGGCAGAACACATATCAGAATAGAGATATCAGATGATACATCTATCCAGTCAATGGATTGAAGATTAAAGTCAACCACTCTGCAAGAAACATATCTAAGTTATTTTTGAGCTTACCGAGAGCCAGACATTTGTAATAGTTACATTAGGAAAGCTTGATGAAACTATATATTTCATATTGTATTAGTGATAGTATAGTATGATAATGTAGTATGTTGCCATCAATGCCAAAGGGAGAGATTGATGACATGTAATTGATTGAATTTTTGAAGATGTTAAGTTGATCACCAAAATGCAGATGGATAATGCAAGACATTAAATCAATTAATGGATTGCACTGTCATTGATGTCAACTTGATATAATCTAATCGGTTATAATCAAAGTGTCAAAGACTTTAGAGAATCAGAGAGATAAAGATTATGCCTTTTGTAATGCATAAAAGATAAGCATTCACACTGTGACTACAAATACCGACAGTTAGTGGAACCCGAAAGATAGAGATCACCGACAGTCAAGTCACAATGATGCCTGAGAAAGAACACCAATGAGCATTACCGATGAGCAGAATCACAAGCAAACCCGACGGCCAGAAACATAGTGTAAATAGACGGAGAAGCCCGAGGAGAACTGGAGTATTGACCAACGCTATCAAAGAGTTAAACTAAAATTAACTTGAGTTTAGAAATGACAAAATATCTAGCTGGTAGAGCTAAATATAGAATTAACTGGTCGTTATCATTGTTTTCATCGACAAGATAAGCCAGAGATAAGTAAATCATTTAAAGCTATTTTGTCCAGTTGGCAAGAAGATCTCAGCGAGATAAAACAAGAGTTTTGCTTTAAATCTAATTGGCAAGAATTGTGGATAATGCCAAGATTAAGAAGATAAAGAACCTAACAATGGTGATATCATGTCTATAAAGAGATAACTCAATTCATATCGAATTGGTGTGGTGAGAAAAATAAAAGAGGATGCTGAAGAGAAACTGATGAAGAAAAAATTCATACAGTGTTGATAAACAAGCTAAGGAAAGAGCTAAAGAATTCTGTGGACACCGAGAAATAGAGCACAACGTCACCGAGAAGAATCAAAATGGATCAAAGGTATAAATAGAGTTATATTGTTCAGAATAGTTTTGTGAAATTACAATAGATCTGAAAATCTGCAAGTATAAGTTGTATATGTGAACAGATCATACTGTTTCAGTTTAGCCATTGATTTAGAAAGTCTCTTAACCGAGTGGGATTTAAAGATCCTTTCTATATTGAGATACATCCAATATAGTATCAAAAAGTTTGATCATGAAGATAGTATGAGATGCCAGATACCTATTAACATGCCAAGTGAGTGTTTGATCAAGGATGGTAGCATAGAGATGTCTGATATCAAGTGACACATTAAAATTTTAAATCCTCTAACAAGGTCACACCTAACAGTGTGTTTGTAACCTTTAACAGGGTTGGCTCTTCACTAAGATCACTTCAGAAGAGTGAAAAAATTGGGTTACCGGTCCCAAGTGGGTTTTCCCTTAACAGGGTTTCCACGTTAAAAATCCATGTGTCAATGTGTTTATGAGTCATTACTTTAGCATTTTGCATTACACTTAACTTAATTGAATTGATCGGTATACTCTAGATAATTTACTGTCTTTTGGTAAATTAATAGATTGCTATTCGGTAAACATATAGTAGAAGGTTGTACAAAGAATTTTGAGTAGTAGTAAATTGATATAAGTATTTGGAGGCATTCATCTTATGGGACTGAAGATAACTAGAGGTATAATTTTGTGGTAGTAAGTTTTAAGGGTTGATTATTGGAATAATTTTGAAGCCACTGATTCACCCCCCCTCTCAGTTATTACTAACAATCTTCCCTCCAAGCTATCTACTTTCGAGAGGAGTTCTTGAATGAAAATAATATCTTCGAGACCAAGAGGGAAGAAGAACAAGAATTCAACTTTTAGCCTCCTATTGCTATGAAAAAGGGATTATTGATGAAGTATGACCCCACTTTAAGCACCCAAGTGAGGAAATTTGTTTATAATGAACATGGTTTTACAAATAAGGAAAAGTTTGTGATCAAGGATACACACCTCTTGTATATGAGAGAATCCTCAATCAAGACAACCGATTATGTATAAGAAAAAATGTCTCGTGATAAACAAATACCACTTCACCAAGGAAAGTGGATCCTTACAAATAATTTGAAAATAAATCTCTTTCCCCCCATATGTTAAAGGAAAGGGAATGGATATCACATATGTACGCTAAGTGATAGATATTTTATAGTAGATATACACTTCCAAGAAAAGAATAGGTTGTAAGGAAGGATGTCAATCTCCTGAAAAAGAGAAAAATCCTCCCGTAGAACAAACAAATCCATGCAAGGAAGGACATCATGAAATAAAAGATGTGTAATACCCCTCTAACCCTAACATATTATTGTTCTTTTTTGGATCCTCTATGCTTCTTTTGATTGTTGATGTAAGTATGATTCTGCATTAG
This sequence comes from Thuja plicata, assembly GCA_018584345.1. NCBI lineage: Eukaryota > Viridiplantae > Streptophyta > Pinopsida > Cupressales > Cupressaceae > Thuja > Thuja plicata. The sequence goes on from MU224300.1 coordinate 1,605,864, forward strand.
GTGTTGATATTAAGATGCTTGTCTCTTCCATTTTATTAGTTGTAACAATTTCATAATCTAGGATCAGGTAATGATAATCATATTCATGCTTTCAGGTATATTGATTTTAGTTACTTCATTTATATGTATTAATATCTACTTATGTCTCGATTATATTTTAGGACCTTGATGTTATATGTTAGGATAGTTACCTAATAGATCTATGTGATTTCTATGTGTGTTCTCTTCTCAATTACTATGATTACTCTTGGATAAACTAGCTACTCTGCTTACCTTATTCATGATGTTATGGATATATTTTATTGGATTCTTACATGTATGTGATTGTTCATATCTATGATCTTCTTGTATGACTAGGGATGAAGTCATATTTAGGACAGGTTAAACTATACTAAGTTGTAATAAGATGGGATTTATAAAATTTTAAAAGAATGTTTGTTAAGATTTACTACTTGTGCAAGTATTATTTATGTTCTAGAGAAGGAATGATTCTAATCCTCTTTAGATAATCATGTACTATTCATGTAGGATGCATAGATTGGTGTTTTCCAACTTCCAAGAGTAAGTCAAATCTAAGGGGAGCAGGATGTTGATGACATGTAACTGATTGAATGTTTGAAGATGTTAAGTTGATCACCAAAATGTAGAAGGATAATGAAAGACATTAAATTAGTTAATGGATTGTATTTTCATTGATGTCAACTTGATATAATCTAATTGGTTATAATCAAAGTGTCAAAGACTACAAAGAATCAAAGATAAAAATATTATGCTACCAGTAATGCATAAAAGACAAGCATTCACTATGTGACTTCAAACACCGATGGCTAGTGGAACCCGACGGATAGAGATCACCGAAAGTCAAATCACAGTGATACCTGAGAAAGAACACCAATGAAAAGAATCACAAGCATAACACATGGCCATAATCATAGTGTAAACCGGCGGAGAAGCCCAAGGAGAACTGGAGTGTTGACCGAAGCTATCAAAGCGTTAAATCACCAAAATTAACTTGAGTTCAGAAAAGAAAAAATATCTAGCTGGAAAAGATAAATATGGACTTAACTGGTAGTTATCTTTGTTTTCATCAACAAGATAAAGCCAAAGATAAGTAAAGGATTTAAAGTTGTTTTTGTTAGAATAGTCCTCCCAAAGGATAATTGGGAGGGGGGGTGAATCAATTATCAGCTAATTTAATTATTTTCTTTTATTAACTCCAGAATATAATAAAGTAAATGCACATTCAGATAACACAATAGACAACACCATAATTTGGTTAAGGGGAAACCAAATGGTAAAAACCCCGGTGAGAATTAACACCCACAATGAACTATACTTGTTTATAATAATCCCTGTTAGAAGATCTTGCAACCTTGTTAGGAGTTGATCTTTAAAATGCAATAAGTATAGTGACCTGGTTAAGGGTCTGACCTTGTTAGGAGTCTTTTACAAATAACCCTGTTAGGGGTGAGGACTCACTGTCCAAAAGCTCACTGCTTTAATGGTGAAGGCTACAACCTTCTATAGAACACATATGCACTATATCTGATGATGAACTGTAGAGTAGACCTACTGTATTGATCAGTTCCAATTTATTGTAATCTCCCTCTGCTTCTTCACATAGATCCTTGATGAATGAAACACACTGATATTTTGCTTTGTACTTTTTCTGTCTCTTTTCTTATCATTCACACTTAGCTTTCCACAAATTAACTACTATAAGTATCTTTCTAAAAGTATGAGATCATGGGACCTATTAGGAAACTCTTCATAACATCCTTGTCGGCTTAACTAACCATGCAAGTATAATTACAACCACACAATATAAACTGAATAGACGCGACACTTCACTAAGTCGGCCTCACCAAATTAACTCTAACTTTGCAATCTTGTTGAAACATGTTTGGCGCCTTTAGATAACTATCTACAACTCATAATTAATCTTGAATATACACATGCATATCCTGAAGATAGGTGCAACTCAAGAACCAATGCAATATGTCGGCTCTGTACAAACAAACTCCAGAAACTATAACTGCCACTAACAGAATTACACAACACAACTAAAACTTCATATCTGAGTCTGTGTGTAAGAACAAAAAATAACCAACATGTATAAAATGTGAATATAACCGCGCAAGGCATAATATCATCATTCTGATAATTACATACAGAACATTGTTGTATATTATATGTTTTCATCAATGAAAAACATACAATCAACTAGCTGCCAGAAGTAAATCTCCAACAATCTCCCCCTTTGACATTGCTGGCAACATATGATATTAAAAACATCTTCAGCACATGGTGTCTTCTTTCTTTTTAAAATCTTCTCAATATCCTCATCAAATATTCCTCTACACTGTTGCAGCTCCTCTATCTATGTTTTTTAGTTACATGGTTATATACTCTCACAAAGTATATGCTCCCCCTTACTACATACTCCCCCTTTGACATCAATGGCAAAGGGCACCATAAACAATTAGGCACATGTACTACTCCAGAAGTAGAGTAGTCAACCATTCATCAGTCATTGTGGACTGATGTAATTGCTGCTTAATCTAATCAGACTCTGGAGGGGGAATTACTCCCAGCTTCTCCCTGAGATACTCAAAAGTATCTTTTGATAAGGGCTTTGTGAAAATATCTGCCAACTGTTCTTTGGTGCTCACATAGTCCAATTTTACTTCATTATCTTTAAATTTTTCTCTAAGAAAGTGGTATTTGATCTCAATGTGCTTTGTCTTTGCATGCATCACAAGGTTCTTGGACATGTTGATAGTACTGGTGTTATCATAGTGAATAAAAATAGGATAATCAACCTGTATACCAAAATCTTTAACCATTTGATTGATCCAAACCATTGTTGAACAATTCAATGCTGCTGCAACATATTCAACTTCTGCTATCAATTGAGAGATACAATTCTACTTCTTGCTTACCCAAGAAACCAACCTATCTCCAAGAAATACTACTCCAAAAGTACTCTTCCTGTCATCAAGACAACCTGCCTAATCTGCATCTGTATACACATGAAGTTGTACATTCTCTGATTTAGGATACCATAAACCATAGTCTATAGTTCCCTTTAGATATCTAAATATTCTCTTTATTTCCATTAGGTGATTCTATTTTGGTTCTGTTGCAAATCTACCAACAATGCCAACTACATTAGATATGTCTGGTCTAGATTGAGTAAGATATATAAGTTTTCCAATCATAGACTTATGCAATGTCTTGTCAACTGCTGCGAAGTCATCCTCTTTAGAAAGCTTGCTTCCTGTTATCATAGGAGTGCATACTGGCTTACAGTCTTCCATCTTGAAAGTCTTAATTATTTCCTTTACATATTTGGACTGATTTATAAATATCCCTTTATCTGTCTGCTTTACATTTAATCCCAAAAAGTATTTTATAGGACCAATCATGCTCATTTCAAATTCATTCTACATTTCTTTTGCAAATTATGCACTAAGCTTGCCATTACCTCCAAAGATAATGTCATCAAAAAATATGGCAACAAGTAATAATCCATCAGGTGTCTCTCTTATGAATAGGTTACAATCTGCTTCTCCTGTATTAAATCCAATCTTGGTAAGATAACCATCTAGTCTCTCATACCAAGCTCTTGGTGCCTGTTTAAGTCCATAGAGTGCTTTCTTCAATCTACATACCATGTCTAGTTTATCTGATAGATTAAATCCTTCAGGCTGTTCTATGTAGACTTCTTCCTTCAAGTCACCATTTAGAAAGGCTGATTTGACATCCATTTGATATACTTTGAAGTCTTGAATGTTGCATAGGCCAAAAATAACTTAATGGCTTCTAATCTGCTCACAGGGGAAAATGTGTCAATGTAATCTATCCCTTCCCTCTATGCATATCCTTTACACACTAGTCTTTCTCTGTTTTTGACCACTGTACCATCTTCATTTATCTTGTTCTTGAATACCCACTTTGTTCCAATCACATTTTTGTCACTAGGTCTAGGAACCAATTCCCGTGTGTCATTTTTTATTATTTGATCTAATTCTTCTTCTATTGCTTTCTGCCAATCAAAATCCTTGCAAGCATCTTCAACATTTAAAGGTTCTATCTGTGAAAGTAAACATACCTCTTCATCCACTATTAAACTTTTTGCTTTTGATCTAGTCAAAACACTGCTGCTCTGATCTCCAATGATATCATCTTTTGAATGATACCTAGATGTGAAATTTGAAACTTTTGGTATGACATCCTCATCTATAATCTGTGATACTTCCTTGCTTGATTTAGGTTCATTACATGATACATCAATGCAATCAAACATTTCTTCAAGAACAGTGTCTTTACTACTAAGCTTGGGTTCATCCTCAATCATAGGTGCATATTCATAGTACCTCTCTTGAATCATGAACTTATCATGAATATTTACATGAGTACTTTCAATTATCTTCTTTAGTCTCAAATTGAAACATCTATATACTTTTATTTTAGTAGAGTAACCAAGAAAAATACCTTCATCGCTTCTAGCATCAAACTTACCAACACCATCATCTCTCTTGATGTAGCACTTGCTGCCAAATAGTCTGAAGAATTTTATTGTAGGTACATTACCAAACCAAAGTTCATAAGGTGTCTTATCCATGCCTAGCCTTAGTTGTGTTTTTTTGATAGTATAGACTTATGTATTGACTTCATCTCTCTAATAGGTGTGCGCAACGTTTCCTTCTATCATCATAGTGCACGCTGTATCAAGTATGATCATGTTCCTTCTTTCTGCTATCCTATTCTACTGTGGGGTTATGGGTGCACTCAACTATCTTTTAATTCCATGTTCTTCACAATAGTCATAAAAATGGTCAGAGGTGAATTTTCCTCCTCTATCTGATCTCAGACACTTTAGTTTTAATCCAAATTCATTCTCAACTTTGGCTTTGAATATTTTGAACTTCTCAAAGCCTTCAGACTTCTCCTTTAAGAACGCAACCCACATCATCCTTGAAAAATCATCAACAAACAAAATGAAATACCTTTCTCCGTAATATGATCTAGTTTGAGTAGGACCACATAAATCTGTATGAACTAGGTCTAACTTGTTTTTAGCTAAGTTCTGCTTGCTTCTAAAAGAGATCCTTACATGCTTTCCCATAACACATTCCCTGCACATTGTGTCAACTGGTTTTGCAATACTTGGAAGGTCTCTAACTGCCTTGACATTACTTATCTTTACTATATTATAAAAATTGATATGACAGAGTCTCTTGTGCCATAACCAACTGTCATCCATTTTTGCAACAAAACAACTTACATATGAATTGAGCTGAAAAACATTACCTTTTGTTTTTGATCCTGATGCAATCATGTCTCCTTCTTTGTTGCTAATAATGCATTTGTTGTCTTTTAATTCCAAATGATAACCTTTGTCAAGTAGTTGTCCAACACTAAGTAAGTTGTGATGTAATCCATCAACATACAGAACATCATCTATCTTGTTCTTTCCATCCAGGGTGCTAAATCCTCTGCCTATGATAGGTTTAGGAGTGTTATCTCCAAATCTAACCATACCACCTTTGTACTTGTCTAGATGAACAAATCTATTTTTATCACCTATCATGTGGTGAGAGCATCCGCTGTCAATGATCTAATCAGTTCTGATGTCTACTTTGGAAATTAGGGCTAACTCCTGTGCTTCCTTTTCATCTTCAATGTCCATATCCTCAAGCAATTTTTCCATGTCTTTAAGGGCAATGAATCCAATTTCATCTTCTCCTGAATCTTCATCATTTATGCCTTCTTCAGCATGATAGCATTCCTTTATGTATTTAGGTTTATAATTAGATCTAAATTTCTTTACTCTTGTAGGACACTTGGATGCAAAGTGACCGATCTTATTTCATGAAAAACATTTGAATGGAAGCTATCCTTCATATTTTCCTTTACCTTTCTTTTCTCTTTTAGAAATCATGGCAATGATTTCTTCTAGTTCTTCATCAACTTCTTCTTTCTCATTACTGCTAGAGATGTGTAAAGGTTTCTTACCATGGACTGATGCTTTGAAAGTTGTTTCACTTTTGGGTTTAGTCTTTAATCTTGATATCTCAAATGCAGAGATTTTACTGATCAAGGTCTCTCTCTTGAAGTCCTTTGAAAATTGCATGGTTTCATCCAGAATATTGATTTTGCTCTCATAGTCTGCTATCAATGTAGTCATCAGCTTGTCCATTATGTCTTCTTATGAAATTTCTCCACCATTGTTTCTGATTCCAGAAACTGCTTCATTTATCCTCTAGTGATTGTAGGCTATGATGTTCTCTTCAGGTAACATCTCAAGATTGTTGTATTTCTTTTTCGATGTATTCTTACGTGCATTCTTTTCTTGGATATCTCCTTCAAACATGTCTTCTAAATACTTCCATATTGTGTATGCTTTGTCTACCTTCTTGATCTCAGAGAATTCACTGTCAGATAGTGCACTTATAAGGGCTTCTTTGGAAACTGCATTAGCTGTGAATGTATCCTTCTTTTTACTAGTAGCATCATCTCTTGAGAGATCTTTTAGAGAAGGAATAAAAAATTCTTGTGTGGCTATCTCAAAGATGTCAAAACAAACACACTGTAAATGTGTTATCATTTTGTTCTTCCAATCCAGATAATTTTCTCCATCGAACTTAGGACTCTCTTTTATGAAGTATGCCATCTGATCTACCTTAAGCTATTAGGATTCTTCTTCAAGGCACTTGGCTCTGATACCAATTTTTAGAATAGTCCCAAAGGATAACTGAGAGGGGGGGGGGGGGGGAATCAGTTATCAGCTAATTTAATTNCAAAGGATAACTGAGAGGGGGGGGGGGGGTGAATCAGTTATCAGCTAATTTAATTCTTTTCTTTTATTAACTCCAGAATATAATAAAGTAAATGCACATTCAGATAACACAATAGACCGCACCACAATTTGGTTATGGGGAAACCAAATGGTAAAAACCCTGGTAGGAATTAACACCCACAATGAACTATACTTGTTTATAATAATCCATGTTAAAAGATCTTACAACCCTGTTAGGAGTTGATCTTTACAATGCAATAAGTATAGTGACCCAGTTAAGGGTCTGACCCTGTTAGGAGTCTTTTACAAATAACCCTGTTAGGGGTGAGGACTCACTGTCCAAAAGCTCACTGCTTCAATGGTGAAGGCTACAACCTTATATAGAAAAGATATTCACTATATCTGATGATGAACTATAGAGTAGACCTATTTTCTTTATCAGTTCCAATGTATTGTAATCTCCCTCTACTTCTTCACATAGATCCTTGATGAATGAAACACATGGATATTCTGTTCTGTAATTTTTATGTCTCTTTTCTTATCATTCACACTTAGCGTTCCACAAATGAACTACTATAAGCATCTTTCTCAAAGTATGAGATCATGGGACATGTTAGGAAACTCTTCATTATATTCTTATCGGCTTAACTAACCATGCAAGCATAATTACAACCACGCAATATAAACTGAATAGACATGACGCTTCACTAAGTCGGCCTCACCAAATTAACTCTAACTTTACAATCTTGTTGAAACATGTTTGGCACCTTTAGATAACAATCTACAACTAATAATTAATATAGAATATACACATGCATATCTTGAAGATAGGCGCAACTCAAGAACCAATGCAATACGTCAGCTCTGTACAGACAAACTCCAGAAACTATAACTGCCACTAACAGAATTACACAACACAACTGAAACTTCATAGCTGAGTCTGCGTGTAAGAACAAAACATAACCAACATGTATACAATGTGAATATAACCGTGCAAGGCATAATATCATCATTTTGATAAGTACATATAGAACATTGTTGTATATTATATGTTGTCATCAATGACAAACATACAATCAACTAGCTGCCAGAAGTAAATCTCCAACAGTTTTGTCCAATTGGCAAGAAGATATGTGCGAGATAAAACAAGATTTTTTCTTTAAATATAATTGGATAAGATTGTGGATCACACCAAGATCAATAAAATTGAGAACCTAACAACGGTGATATCATGTCTATAAAAGAGACAACTTAATTCATTACGAATTGAGAGGGTGAATGAATAAAAAGGAGGATGCTGAAGAGAAACTTCATACAGTCCTGATCAATCAAGCTAAGGAAAGAGCTAAAGTTTTCTGTGGACAACAAGCAACAGAGCACAACATCACCGACCAGAATTAAATTGGAGCAAAGGTATTAAAAGGACATATTGATCAGATTAGTTTTATGAGATTACAATAGATCTAAAAATCTACAAGTATAAGTTGTATATGTGAACAGATCATACTGTTTCATTTTAACCATTGATTCAGAAAGTCTCTTAATCGAGTGGGATTTAAAGATCCTTTCTATATTGAGATACATCTCAAGGAGTATCAAAAAGTTTGATCAGGAAGATAGCATGAGATTCCAGATACCTATTGACAGGCTAAGTGAGTGTTTGATCAAGGAAGGTAGCATAGAGATGCCCGATATAAAGTGACAAACTAAACTTTTAAATCCTCTAACAAGGTCACACCTAACAGTGTATTTGTAACCTTTAACAGGGTTGGCTCTTCACCGAGCTCACTTTAGAAGAGTGAAAAATTTGGGTTACCGGTCCCAAGTAGTTTTTCCCTTAAAAGGGTTTCCATGTGTCAATGTGTTTATGAGTCATTACTTTACTATTTTGCATTACACATAGCTTAACTAGATTGATTGGTATACTCTATATAATTTACTGTCTTTCGGTAAACATACAGTTGAAGGTTTAACAAACCATTCCGAGCAGTAGTAATTTCATAATTGTATTTAAATGCATTCATCTTATAGGACTGAAGATAACTAGAGGCTTAATATTGTGGTACTAAGTTTTTTGGTTGATTAATGAAATATTTTTGAGGCCACTGATTCACCCTCCCCCCTCTCAGTTATTACTAACAATTGGTATCATAGCTTGTGTGCTTAGAAATGGAGTTTAACAGCTCAAGCAAAAGATCACAAGATGGATATATGAGATGTGCCCAAGTTGAATAAAGACAACTTTGCATCATGGCAAAGCAGAATAAGAATCCACCTATCAGGTATTGGAAATGATGTTACTCAATACCTTGATACTAAATATTAGTATAGTTGTAGAATCAAAGAGGTAGTAAATGCTATCTGAGGAGTTGGAGGTGTGCTTGACGAGGAGACAATGGTAAATAAAATATTAAGAACCTTACTTCCTGTATATGCTATTAGAGTTTCTGGTATTCAAGAAATGAGAGCAGTTGCAAACAATACAGTTACTCTAGATAGTCTGATTGGTAGACTGAATTCATTTGAGATGAATAGCTTTGATAATATTGTCTTACCATCTATAGAATCTACATTCAAATCTTCTTTAAAGATAAGTAACTCAATTCATAGACATGTTATTAGAAATGATAGTGACAGTGATAATGAGGATCGAGGACTTGATGAGATTGAAGTAATAATGGAAAGAAGATTGTAGAGAGGCAAAGGTAGATACAAAGGTAAATTACCACTTGTATCTTTCAATCGTAAAGAGGTTGAACACTTTGCTGCAAGATGTTCAAACAAAATAAAATATGACAAAGGAAATGATAGATCATATGAGAAGAAGTTTGATAGAGGTGATAATAGAGATTACCGAAGCAACCGACAATATGACAAAAGAGATACCCAAGACTATAAGGACAAAGGCAAGAAAGCTTGTTACCTAGATGAGAATAGAGCTGATGACACTGACACCGAATTAGAAGAAGACATTGAGATGGTAATTGTAGCCATGACGGATGATTTAGACGAAGAAGAAGAAAGGTATGTAGAAATTGCACTCATATCTAAAGTTAGTAAGAATGATGTTTGGATCATAGATAGTGGCTGCACTCACCATATGACCAGTGATAAACAAAATTTTGAGACTTGTGAATACTATAATAGTGGTTCAGTGAGAATGGGAAATGATACACCTTGTCCAGTTGAAGGTAAAGGAACCATAATGTTGAATAACATGATAAAAATTGCAAATTCTTACTGGGTAAAAGGACTGAATTATAATTTGTTAAGTGTTTCATAACTGAACAATTCAGGTCATAGTGTAGCATTTGAAAATAACAAGGCAAAGATATTCAATGAATCAGGAAGGTTGATTGGACCAGTGAGCAGACAAAAGGTAACCTTTTCTATCTTGATGACACTAACACCACTGGTTTAATGACTATAAACGAAGACATATGGTTGTGGCACAAAATATTATGTCATGTGAACTTTGACAACATGATAAAGATAAGCAACAAAAGGAATGTCAGAGGCTTACCGAGCATGACTAAGCACGAGCATATCATGTACAAGAATTGTCAAAAAGGTAAGATGACAAAGTCTAGTTTCAAGAGTAAAACCTATACATATAACATAATTCTATAATTAGTCCATACAAATCTATGTGGACCTATGAGGACAAAGAGATACTATGGAGATAGGTATTTTATTCTTTTTATTGATGATTATTCTAGAATGATGACATTCATTTTTTTAAAAGATAAATCAGAAGTATTTAAGATGTTTAAATGGTATAAAGCAATGGTAGAAAAATGAAGTGAAAATAAATTGAAATGCTTAAGGTCAGATAGAGGAGGGGAATTTACTTCAAAAGAATTCACTAACTATTGCAATGAGCATGGAATTAAAAGACAGTTTTCTGCACCGAGAACACAACAACAAAATGGAATTGCTGGAAAGAGAAACAGATCAATTGTTGATTGTGCAAGAACATTGATGATTGAGAAAAGCATCACACAAAATTTCTAGAGAAAAGTTGTCAGTATTGCTGTCTACACATTAAACAGAGTACAATTGAAGAAGGACACAAAGAAGACACCCTATGAGCTTTGGTATGGTCATACACCCAATGTAAGTTACTTCAGAATCTTTGGCAATCAATGTTATATTTTGAAGGATGAGAGAAATGGAAAACTTGACTCCAAAAGTGATGAAGGTATCTTTCTAGGGTACTCAACCAAAAGCAAGGCTTATAAATGTCTTAACAAGTCATCTAACAAAATCATTGAAAGTGCAAATGTGAAAATAGATGAATTTGCAAAAAAGAATGATAAGGAAAGAAGAAAAGAACCAAAGGAATACAACGGGTTTGTTTATATAGAACCTGACACTCTACCTAAGCAACAATGTATCACTCCTGAGAAACATAACATTGCACCCGAGCATTAGGCTGCAATTACCAAAAATCAAGAAAATCCTCAAGATGATCTTCCGAACAATGGAGATCAGAATGAAGGTCAAGAAGATGATCAGAATGATGAGCAAAGGGCTAAACCAAAAATTGCCAAGTATGTCAGAAGACATCATCCACAAAATCAAATCATAGCAGACAAGAAGTAAGTCACTAAACACTAGATATTTACTTTGTGATTTTGAGCCTAAATCTGTTAATATTGCACTCGAGAATGAAGAATGGGTCAGTACTATGAATGAAGAAATAGAATAGACTGAGAAGAATAGTACATGGACACTAGTATCGAGACCAGATGACAAGAATGTCATCGGTACCAAATGGATATTTAGAAAAAATCTGAATGAGAATGGAGAAGTCACTAGAAACAAAGCAAGGTTAGTATTCAAGGGATATGCACAAAAAGAAGGTATTGATTATGGAGAAACCTTTGCACCCGTTGCTAGACTAGAAGGAGTTAGGATCTTACTTTCTTATGTTGCATTTAAAGGATTCCAGGTATACCGAATGGATGTCAAATCTGCATTCCTAAATGGAATGCTCGAATAAGAGGTATACATTGAACAACCAGAAGGGTTTGTTGATCTAGACAAGAGAAACATGGTATGTAGACTACATAAAGCCTTATATGGATTGAAACAAGCACCTAGAGCCTGGTATGAAAGACTTCACTCATATCTCATTAGCATAAAATTTGTTAGAACTAGTGAAAATAACAATTTGTACTTAAAAGAAGATATCGATGGTAATATTCTGATTGCTGAATTTTTTGTTGATGATATCATTTTTGGGGGAAATGAATTGCTATGCAAATCCTTTGCTAATGAAATGAGAAAAGAATTTTAAATGTCTATGTTTGGGGAGATCAAATTCTTTCTTGGTCTACAGATTCTTCAACAAGATGCAGGCATATATATCACTCAATCCAAATACATCAAGGAAGTGTTGAAGATATTCAAGATGGAAGATTCCAAACCAGTTGGAACACTTGTGGCTACCAGATGTAAGCTGACAAAAGAAGACAAATCCAATGAGGTAAATCAGACCTTATAAAGATCAATGATTGGAAAACTAATGTATGTTGTTCACACTAGACCAGATATAGCACGTGCAGTTGGAATAGTTGCAAGATTCTCTCCTAATCCCAAAGAATCACATATGACTGTTGTCAAGAGAATTCTGAGATATCTGAAGAACACCAAGGAGTATGGCTTATGGTATAAAGAGAAGGAAAATTTGAGCTATAATTCTATATAGATGTTGATTGGGCCGGAAACATTGATGACCAAAAGAGAAGAACTGGAGGAGCATTCTTCATGGGTGACAAACTTGTCACATGGATCAGCAAGAAGCAAGGATGCATCTCTCAGTCTACTACAGAAGTAGAATATGTGGCTGCTACTGCAAGCTTCAATATTGCATGGATCAAACAATTTTTGGAAGGTATGAATATGAAGATTCTTGAACCAGTAATTATCTACTGTGATAACACAAGTGCAATTAACATTTCTAAAGAATCCAATCATGCATGCTAAGACTAAGCATATTTCTATCAAGTATCACCATCTAAGAGAACAAGTGCAAGCAAAGGAAGTGACACTGGAATATGTTCAATCAAAGGAAAAACTAGCTGATATATTCATCAAGCCATTACCGAAGGATACATTTGAGTACCTAAGATAGAGACTAGGGGTCCAACCCTTGTCTATCGGTCAGTAAGCTAACTAGAAGGTTGCATCAGCCTACATATAATCTGAAGATCAGTCATGTTGATGTAGACACTGAGATGAACAACAACACATACATCTATACACAACAAGGTACAAGTATGCACCGAATACCAGAGACATTATATTGATGATGGATAGGGAAATTCAAGGAATATATTATATAAAGGGATGGAACATGATATAGATGATTTTTGTTTGGCATTGTTGTCAAAAGGAGAGATTATCTCATTGATCAGAAAATATTACATCATTACCCATGAAATGAAGTTCCTTAAAATCAGGAAGGAAGAGTTAATCAACATTCAAAGGGAGAGAAATTGATTACATATGAAATATTCATCTCAGGGAGAAGCAACAAAGGGAGAGAGTTCCTACAAGAGATAAATTATTGTCAAAGGATAAAGAGATTATCAAGAAGAGAAACAGTCAAGAAAGAGCACATATCATAATAGAGACATAAGATGCCACATATATCCAGTGAAGAGATTGAAGATTGAAGATAATCATTCTATAAGAAACAAATCAAAGCTATTTGAGCTTGCCGAAAGCCAGACATTTGTAATAGTTACATTAGGAAAGTTGTAATAGTTACATTAGGAAAGCTTGATGAAACTGTTATATTTCATATTGTATTAGCAATAGTATAGTATGATAATGTAGTAGGTTTCCATCAATGCCAAAGGGAGAGATTGATGACATATAACTGATTGAATGTTTGAAGATGTTAAGTTGATCACCAAAAATGCAGAAGGATAATGAAAGACATTAAATCAGTTAATGCATTGTATTTTCATTGATGTCAACTGATATAATCTAATCGATTATAATCAAAGTGTCAAATACTTCAAAGAATCAAAGAGAAAAATATTATGCTATCAGTAATGCATAAAAGACAAGCATTCACTATGTGACTTCAAACACTAACAGCTAGTGGAACCCCACGAACAGAGATCACTGAAAGTCAAGTCACAGTGATGCCCAAGAAAGAACATTGGCAAGCATTACCGTCAAGTAGAATCACAAGCATAACTGACGGCCAGAATCATAGTGTAAACCGATGGAGAAGCCCGAGGAGAACTGGAGTGTTGACCAAAGCTATCAAAGAGTTAAAACACCAAAATTAAATTGACAAAATATCTAGCTAGCAGAGCTAAGTATGGACTTAACTAGTAGTTATCTTTGTTTTCATCGACAAGATAAAGCCAGAGATAAGTAAAGGATTTAAAGTTGTTTTTTCCAATTGGCAAGAAGATATCTGCGAGATAAAACAAGAGTTTTTCTTTAAATCTAATTGGCTAAGATTGTGGATCACGCCAAGATTAAGAAAATCAAGAACCTAACAACTGTGATATCATGTCTATAAAAGAGAAAACTTAATTCATTATGAATTGAGAGGGTGAATGAATAAAAGGAGGATGCTAAAGAGAAACTGATGAAGAGCAACTTCATACAATCCTGATCAATCAAGTTGAGGAAAGAGCTAAAGTTTTATGTGGACATTGAGCAACAGAGCACAACATCACCGAGCAGAAGTAAAGTGGAGCCAAGGTATTAAAAGGACATATTGATTAGATTAGTTTTATGAGATTACAATAGATCTGAAAATCTGCAAGTATAAGTTGTATATGTGAATAGATCATACTATTTCAATTTAACCATTGATTCAGAAAGTCTCTTAACCAAGCGTGATTTAAAGATCCTTTCTATATTGAGATACATCCCAAGGAGTATCAAAAATTTTGATCATGAAGATAACATGAGATGTCAAATACCTATTGACAGGCCAAGTAAGTGTTTGATCAAGGAAGGTAGCATAGAGATGCTCGATATCAAGTGACATACTAAACTTTTAAATCCTCTAACAAGGTCACACCTAAGAGTGTGTTTGTAACTTTAACAGGGTTGGATCTTCACTGAGCTAAATTAAAAAGAGTGAAAATTTTGGGTTACCGGTCCCAAGTGGTTTTTCCCTTAACAGGGTTTCCACGTTAAAAATCCATGTGTGAATGTGTTTATGAGTCATCACTTTACTATTTTTCATTACACATAGCTTAACTAGATTGATCGGTATACTCTAGATAATTTATTGTCTTTCGGCAAATTAACAGACTTCTATTCGGTAACCATACAGTATAAGGTTTAACAAATCATTCCGAGCAGTAGTAATTTGATAATTGTATTTAAAGGCATTAATCTTATAGGACTAAAGATAAATAGAGGCTTAATATTGTGGTACTAAGTTTTTGGGTTGATTATTGGAATATTTTTGAGGCCACTAATTCACCCCCCCCCCCTCTCAGTTATTACTAATAGATGTAGTACTCCTCTAACCCAAAAATGTCCTTGTTGTATTTTGGATCCTCAATGGTTCTTTTGTTTTATGATGTAAGTATGATTCTGCATTAGGTGTTTATATTAAGATGCCCGTCTCTTCCATTTTATTAGTTGTAATATAACTTCATAATCCAGGATTAGGTGATGATAATCATATCGATGCTTTCAGGTATATTGATTATAGTTAATTCATCTATATGTATTCATGTCTATTTATGTGTAGATGATATTTCAGGACCTTGATGTTATATGTTAGGATAGTTACCTGAAAGATCTATGTGATTTCTATGTGTGTTCTTTTCTCAATGACCATGATTACTTCTGGATAAACTAGTTAAAATGAATAAAGATCTTAGGGTTGGTTTTGATACTTTGATAATTCTATTTTGATTCTTTGATAATTACGTTTTGATAATTTTCCTATATGATTAGGAAAAAATTCATAGTTACTCACTTGGTGAGGTCCACACAATGTCTCGATCCCTATTATTGTTTGTATTATCTTTGATATATATGCATATGTACACTTGTTTTGTGATGCATTCTTGCAAGTACCCGGCATCGACTTCACCTACATCAACAGGTCTAAGTGTGCCCTTAAAATCCTCAATGGTTGTTATTTACTGGAGAGAGAGTGTGTCAAGACCCCGCATGAGTCCTCCCTTGTCATTGTTCTGATCAAGAATTAACGAGGCTCTTGCATAGTTGGTTAGATTGTCGGGATGGCTAAACTTGGTTACCTCTCCCACTTGAGCATGGTTGTGGATAGTGCCTTTGTGGTCCTTTGTATTCATATGGTCTTATGATTTGATTAATTATTTCATTGATTTATCCTTCATGGGATGTTCTTTTTTGACCTTTGCTATGTTCATTATCAAGGTTTCATGCTTGGTCAGGAGTTTGGTTTGAAATGCTTGGTTGATTGTGGTTGACTTGATGTAATTTATAGTCAATTATTATGGCCTCTTTTTTGATGTTAGCTTTATTTTGAGGCATGTTATATTATTCTATCTAAGTGATATATCCTATAGTAAGTAGATATATATGTAATAATATTAATTTTGTGATCAATTACTTTATAGTTGAATGGATTGTTGTGACTTCTTGTGGAGCATGGTTTGGTATTGTGGCATGAGATTTATAACTTGTCTTGGTAATAATTATCTGTGTATAAATTATGATTTAAATAGAATGTTTGTGGTATTATATATATATATATATATATATATATATATATATATATATATATATGGGTGCACACATATACATATACCTATATATAGGAGTTATATATAAATTGTTTTTTCGTCATGATTATTTAGTATTATATGCGGGTAGAGTACATTAAAGATATTATTATTATTTATTAATAAATAATCATGAATGTTGTGTAATTGTGAATATCAGGAATATTGCATAAATTATTGTTTAAGGGTAAAGTATTAAATAGATTGTACTTTATTAATTTATGAGTGATAAAAGTCATATTCATTAATAAATTATACGTATATATATACATGTATACACACACACACAGATATATATATATATATACATATATATGTATATACATATACATACATGTATATACATTTATATACATATATGTGTATATATATGTATATACACACACACATATATACACATATAAATATACATACATATATACATATATATTTATATATATATATATGTATGTATATATATTGTACGCCTCTCTTTCTTGTGATCTGCGGATTCCCAAGCTTTCCAAAGGCGAGGGTCAGTAGCAAAGGTTTCACAATTGATACAAATCAAATACACAATACCACTAAAATGAATAACAATGAAACGTAATCAATAAAATGTACAAACAAGAGAAAGGAAAACAAATAAATGCAAACCCCACGATGCTTGAAGCTTCTATTGTTTATCTCTACTCCTTCTAAACCGATGTTATTGATGCTCAGTATTGGCGGGACAGCGTCTATGACTTGAGAAGTGTCAAGAAGTTGCTAATTGAAACGGGTGTGTGATCGCAAGATGGCTTGAATGCTAGAACCAAACTGACAGAGTAATGGTGCACAAGAGCTTGAAATCCTAGATCCTTCAAATGGTTATGAAGGGTTTATTATATAGGATTTGGTGATGATATGAACGGTTGAGATCAATCTCGGAGATAGGGAGATAAATGGTTGAGATTAAAAGAAACTGGAGAAGCCATCAGTGAACTCCACCTCTTCATTTGGTAAAGAGGAGACAGAGTTTGGTTGACTGAAGAGCTAATTATGAATTACCTTTTTGAACTGAAGAGGTGGGTGAAGTTACCCATGTGGACTTGAGAGATGGGTGGAGTAACCCATGTGATCTGATTAGAGTTATCTCTTTGAAGATAAATGAATATTTAATTCATTTATTTAATTATTGTTTTCAACATGTGAGATAATTGAATTCTTTTTTATTAAGAATTGCTTTATTTGATGAAATTAAATTAATTTAATTGGAGGAATTTAATTAGTAAGTTTAAATATTTAAAATTAAACTATAGGAAATTGAGTTTAATTAATAAATTAATGGTAATTAATCAATTAAAGCTAATTATTTAAATAAAATTAATTATTTAATTAATTTTGAGAATTTGATTAGATGATTAGGGGAATGAATTTAGAAGAAAATAGATGATTAATTAATGATTAAAAAAATATTAATTAATAGATGAAAATTAGTATTTTTAATGTAAAGTCACAAGCCTATCCATTTTAGGGTGTCTACATTTACCCCTATTTGATGCAATGTGACTTGTCGTAGTGTGTCAAAGATTCTTTGATTTTTCCACAGCTTGCCCGGGCAGTAGTAGGTGTATTTATGCCCCCTCAAAAAATTTGAGCGAAAAGTCATGAGACGAGTGTGGATTTGTTGAAACTGCAATTTCTGGAACTCGGTAGCTGACGGATTTCAAAAATACTTTAATATGCCCGTGTAATTGACCGTCAAAGTTATCGGTGACGGGAAGAATTTTCAGAGCTCCTAGTGAAATTAGGGTTTTTTGGAACCCCTATAAGTAGCGAAGAGAGACATTCATTTGTCACATTGCGACCTTGGAGCTCTGATATCTTGGTGAGTTATCTTTCTGATTTCTTCCTTCTTTTCTCCTATTTTTGAGCGATGGCTGGCCTTCCTGGCGTTATTCACATCTCTGACCAAGTCTGGACCTACCGCAGACCAGCTGGCTCTGGACATCTGGTGAGTTTTCTTTCTTTATGTGTCATTAATACTTTCATTTATTACTTTTAAAAATTGTACTTTTTTGGAAAAATGTCATGTGTGCCGCAATCGGGTGCGGTTTTGCCACAATTGCGGTTTAAATGTCGCAATTGCCAATTAAATACCGCAATTGATAAGTGTGCCACACTTGTATATGTAAAATGTCACAATTGCAATTTGTGTTTTGCAATCGCTTAAAAGTACCGCATTTGCATTGCTTTATTATCGAAATTGACTTTTTAGCACTATTTGCCTGATGTCCTTGTCTGTTATCTACTTTTTCTTGCTTCTGTTACTTTTCTCAATGACTAAAACTGATAATTTTCTATTTTTATTCTATGTGCAGTTCACTGGGTAGCTCTTGCGCTATCAAGAGTCCAGGCCGGCGGGACTTGTGTATAGATTTCAGCTGACCGAGGATGAGAGGTCAGTGCTTCGTGATCTTGGTTTGTACTAGTTGTGTTATATGTCTGAGATCATGATCGATAGGGGTCTGATCTCCGCTCTTGTAGAGCGATGGCATTTAGAGATGTGCACTTTCTGGCTACCCACCGAGGAGTGTACCGTTACTTTGGAGTATGTGTATCGCATCCTCCAACTCCCTATCCAGGGAAAGCTTGTGGAGTATTCCACACGCACTGGTGTTGTTGCATTGACCGAGCTTTTTGGATTGCCCTAGGATCAGCTCGGGCTTGTTGGTGACTATGATATTCCTTGGTCTAGATTTGGGTTAGGCCTTGATAGACTGTCCACTTTGCTGGGTAGTTTGATATGTGGGATTCTTTGCCCCGATCACTGACAGCGTGGGTTTTCTATCGGCTTTGGTACTGTATTGCAGAGTATGGTCCAGGACCATACCGTCTTTGCTTGGGGTCCATGCATGTTGGCCCACATGCATTTTCACATGTTGTATGCGGCTTACCTTGATGGTAAGTCGCTTGGCTGTGGTGCTACCCTCTTACAGATCTGGGCATGGGAGCATATTGTCGTATGTCATCCTGTCGGTGCCCGTGCTCTTCCTGTAGATAGGTCGTATGTCTTTATGTATGATGGAGCCATTATACAGACGCATATGGGTCACTTGTCTTATTGGCGACAACAGTTAGATATGATCCCTTATTTCATATGGAGGTTGTATAGAGATTGTCCTGTCTAGGATGGAGAGGTTATTCATCTACCATTCTATCATCAGCGGAGATGCTTGATTGGTCGCATGACCGATCATGTTCATATGATAGATTTTCACAACACCGACAGGGTGTTGTGCCAATTTGGGGAGTAGCAGGATGTATCTAATTCGTATGCTTGCTTTTCTTAGAGGTCGAGGGATGCTGCTGTTTGGGGTGCTATAGTATCACTTGATGTTGCTCGCACTGAGTTTTTAGGTTTACTTCCTGTGGCATGGACCTGGCACTCTACCACTGTAGATCCAGGTTTGTCTTGTTTCTGATTGCTTATGTACTTCCTTTATGCTCTTGATTCTCGCTCATATCCCGTTTTGATACTTATATTTTTATCTGTTGTGGTACTGATAGTTGAATTTTTTTTTGTAGGCACTACACCACAGAATGATGCCCATTGGTTGCAGCATCGGCCGGTTGCATTGACAGATGTCTCGCATCCTATTCCCAAGACTCTTATGAGGAGGGCCTGACGGGTACAGCGTGGTAGGGGAGGCCGTGATGGAGGGAGAGGTGGTGGAAAGCAAGGTAGGGATGGGGGAGAGATGGTGGTAGGGGTGGGAGGGATGGTGGGAGAGATGGGGGACGGGGTAGGGGTGATGATGGAGGTGATAATCCTGGTCTCGGGGGTGCTGGTGGAGGGGTTAGGGCTAGAGGTGGCCGGAGTGGGGTTAAACTAGTACTCCTAGGGTTGGGTTGGGTGCCATTTTGGAGGTTGAGGAGGCCATAAAGGAGGAGGCACCTTAGTTGGTTAGGGGAGTGCACAGGCGGACAACTACAATTTTGGCTCCTAGACATGAGGATAGAGTTATTATTGAGGATGTTGACATGGAGATTACTGATATAGACGTGGAGGCTCTAGATGAGAAAAGTGCGGAGACAAGTTCCTCTAGGGATAGTGGCAGCACTAGTAGAAGCACAGGGGAGAGTTTGGAGAGTGCTGATGATTCTTTGGTTCACAGGCGGAGAGGAGATGAGGGACTAGGAGATAGGGCAGAGGAGGGGGACATGGATGTGGCTATGGGTGGCATGGATGATGATCCCTCAGAGGTGGAGTGCCTTTCCCAGTAGGTTCAGGACCTTCAGGCCCAACTTGCCTTATCTGATGCACGTGCTACTGCCTTAGAGGCTTAGGTTACAGCAGCTGAGTCCCGAGAGCGATAGGCTTGAGCCAAGGTTCGCTCATTCATAGACAGTGTATAGGATCTCTCACATCATGAGGTGTTGGACAGGTATTACAGATCTAGGTGAGATGCTCAAAGAGAGATTGATTATTGGAGATGCCATTATGAGGGCATCCTGCCGCTCAGAGGGTGCCTAGCTACATAGCTTTGCAGAGATCCAGCAAGCCCCAACGTTCTAAGAGTAGTGGTGTTAGAGCTCCTCATTCCTCTCATAGGAAAAATTCTGACATGCCACCCCCTCATCCACCTCCTGGAGAGGGTGGGGGTAGCTCTTGTTGACATATGTATCATGTACCATTTTTTGTAGTGATTCCATTGTATATACTCTAAGGAATACCATTTTTTGTATCCCGACACACTGATATTTATTGGTATACATGTTGATTACCTTCTTTGATCATACTTGCGACCCTTCATTGTGCTCAGATACTTTGATTTATATAAGATGCAGCTAGTGTTTTTAATATGATGTTCAATGGTTTACTTTGCTATATGTATGATTCTACATGATTTGGTGGTTTATATGATGAGATGTATATGCAATATGTTTCTATTATGCAGGCTCATACATGGATGATTTACTTTTCCTATGATACTGACATGTTCATGCAGGATGGTAGATACAAAATGCATGTTTATATGAGATGCTTATGGTGCATGTGTTTTTATGATTTATCATGTATGCAACTACCATGTTTTTTTTCTTTTCTGATGTACTTAATGGAATGAATGCAATCTATTATGCACAAAATATCTGAGTAATGCATGTGTTAGTTAGAAAGAAGTTAGTTTGGATAGATGTACTCTGAGATTGACCTAATAGAATGGAATGATAGAAAGGATGTTCTTTTTGCATTTTTGGATAGATATGATCTGATAGAAAGGATGAATGTCCCAAGTTGCTACCCCTGTTTCTAATATTTGTCATCATTGCATCTTTTTTTTGTATTTTATGATATTCTGAAAGAGCGTCAAATGATCCAAATCACATACCACCTGGATACCACCACGACCTCTTGATAGAGGAAGGAGTAGAGAGATTGAATAGAAAAAGACCCATAGTGCACCCAAATATTGACCATCTGGGTTCAACTATGTTCCTTGTTTCAAAAGAAAGAGAGCCAAAAGCACCCAGATATTGACCATCTGGTTAACGCTCGTCCTCTGAATTAATCTAAAACAAGGAAACCAAGATAGAACTCCTATACATCCAAAGTCCATCTGGATAACATTGTGAGCTCTTGATTTCTGAAAAGGGAAAGCCAAGCAAACAAGATAGAACTCCTACACCCCTAGAGTCCATCTGGATAGCATCGTGAGCTCTTGTTTACAACATAAAGGGAAAGACCATAGAAATCAAGATAGAACTCCAAAACACTCAGAGTCCATCTGAATAGCGTTGCGAGCTCTTGATTCTATAAACCAAACAAGCAAAAATAAAAAAGAAGGAATGTCCAATTCTTTCTCAGGGTTAAGCTCAGATCGTGGAACTGCGCAACTGCTAAATAAGTGACAGCACCTACCGCATTTATCCTAAATCATCATGGCCCTGGAATCAAAGTGAACATTCAATAGACAGCAATCAAAGAAAATAAGTCATGATCTATCATATCTACTCTCCTCACATGGTGGATCTTGGAGTAGCGTAAGAACATAACCACAAAATGTAGACTGACATCTGACTGACTTGACTGACCTAGTCAACATTTTTGTATGGTTCCTCGATGCAGTTGGATTCTCTTGATTGGCTCAAACTCTTTCGATACGCTTGATTGGCTTGATTGCTTTGATCGTGTTGGCAGCTGATCAAGTTGTGTCGGATGTGCCCAATGCTTGTTCACAAAGCTCATGATTGTGACAGTATGGAGTGATTTGATGGCTCTGATCGTGTTGGCAGCTAATCAAGCTGTGTCAGATGTGCCCAATGCTTGTTCGCAAAGCTTATGATTGTGACAATTGATAGTTTGGCTTGGTCGCTTGTTGCTTGCTAATTGAATTGATAGATTGATAAAGCTCATGATTGTGACATTTGATTGACTGGGCGTGCTTGCCCCTTGCTCTCTTGATAATTGAGTTGGTTTTATTGCTCTGGGATTTTGCAATTTTTTTAATGTTTTTGATGAAGATTTGTTTTCTCTTGGTTTTTGATCTTTTTAGGATTTTTTTTTTAGTTTTCCAATTTTTAGGGATTTTTTAGGACATTTGGAATTGCCCCCTAGTCTGGTGGACCAATATGTAACCATGGGTAAGTGGTTGGTTCTCATAGGGTTTTGTGCTTCTGGATATAGCTTGGGATAGTCAGTCTTGCATTTTGAAGTGTGCTCAAGCTTTTTGGAGCTCATTGATGGTGAAGTTGGATTTGAACACTTGGCGCCTGTTTGCCAGGTTTTCACCAAGGTACCTACTCAATAGCACCTGATTGCAAGGTTTCGCTGAGAGAGTGATTTTTTTTTCTCTTTAATTTTTTACTTTTTTTTACTTTTTTTCTTTTTTGGGTTGTTGCTAAGGTGCCTGATTGCCAGGTTTTCACCAAGGTAACTTTTGTATTTTTTTTATTTTTTTGGTATTTTCTGGATATGTAGATGGATGTTGTAACCATAGAGACCTTTAAGGGTAGAACCCCTTTAGGTGCATGTTTTTGATGTAGTCGGGGAGCTGATCTCCTTCTAGTGTTGCTAGTATGAATGCCCCACTCAGAGTAGAGCTGATAATAACAAATGGTCCTAGCTAGTTAGGCTCAAACTTTTCGGGTTTGACTCGCTCTACTTGATTCTTCTAATTTTCCATGAGGATAAGGTCTCCTACCTCAAATGTTCATGGCTTCACCTTCTTGTGATAGTTCCTTCTAAGGCGATTCTGATAGCCTTGTAAGTGGTCGAAGGCATGCTGCCTTCTTTCATCTAGTAACTCTAGTTTACTGAGCCTTGCTACTCTATAGTCTTCATCTGAAACCAGGTTCTTCAATGATATCCTCAGGGATGGGATTTCTACTTTGAGGGGTAATACCGCCTCTGTTCCATAGACTAGGGAGAAAGGAGTGGCTCTTGTAGGTGTTCTCACACTAGTTCTGTATGCCCATAGTGTGGGACTAAGTTGTAAATGCCAGTCTCGCCCTGATTCGTTCACTATTTTCTTCAAGATTTTTAGGATTGTCTTGTTTGTAGCTTCAGCTTGGCCATTCCCTTGAGGGTAGTAAAATGAGGAGAACCCTTGTTTGATGTGGAACTGTTCACATAGGTCTTCAACATCCTTGTTCTGGAAAGGTGTACCATGATCTGTCAGGATTGTTTGGGGGATCCCATATCGACAGATAATGTGGTTAAGTATGAACATTGCTATTTTCTTTCCAGTGATGTAAGTGAGGGGAATTGCTTCCACCCACTTGGTGAAGTAATCCATTTCTTCTATGATGTACTTGTGTCTATTTGCTAAAGAAGGTGTAATTTTTCCCACTAGGTCAAATCCCCACATTAAAAATGGCAATGGTGATGTGATAGGATTTAGTTCCTGGGCTGGTGCATGGATGAGGTCTCCATGAACTTGACACTATCTACACCTTTGAACATGCTTGTGTGCATCTAACTCTATTGTGGGCCAATAGTATCCCATGCAGATTATTTTCTTAGCTAAGCTGTTGCCACCTCTGTGGGTTCCACAAATTCCTTCATGTACCTCGTACAAAGCTTTTTGGGATTCCATGGAAGTGAGACATCGTAGTAACATTCCATCTAGACTTCATCTGTATAGAGTAGTTGAGAGGATGGTATACCTAGAGGCTTGGCGGATGAGGGATTTTCTCTGGTTCTTAGACAAGTTTGGAGGTAAGACATTGTTTTAGAGATAGTTATAGGCATCTTGGTACCATGGGGATTTAGGACCAACAAGGACACATGCTGATTCTGTGATAGATGCATGATGTGATGGCACCAAGATTTGCTCCACTAGAAACTAGAATTTTGTTTCGTTACCTGGAATATCAATCAGTGATGCTATGGTAGCCATTGCATCTGCAGCTTTGTTTTGTGCTCGTGGGACTTGCTCGAAGAGAATGTAATGGAACTTGGTGCGCAGTTGTTCCATCTGTGCTCTGTATGGTATGATTTTCTCATCTTTTGTCATATAATCATTGTTGACTTGACTGATGACCAACTGTGAATCGCCAAAGACTCTAAGGTTCTTGATTCTCCATTGAATTGCTATCTTTAGACCGATGACCAATGCTTCATATTCTGCTATGTTGTTGGTGCATTGGAAGTTAAGTCTGAAAGAATTCGGAATTGTATCATGATCTGGAGTGATAAGAAATATCCCTGCCCCCGCACCATGGTTCGTACACGATCCATCAAAATAAAGTTGTCATACCTCGATTGTCGATTGTAGTGTCATGATAGATTCGTCAGGAAAGCCAGAGATAATAGGCTAGTGGTCTTGAATTGGTGCCTCTGCTAGTTGATCTGCGATCACTTGTCCTTTGATGGCCTTTCTGTCTACGTACTCAATGTCAAACTCACTTAATATTATTACCCACTTTTCCAGTCGTCCAGTGAGCGCTGCTTTGCTTAGGAGTTACTTGAGAGGATCAATATGTGCGACCAATTTCATTTGGTGACTCAACATATAGTGTCTTAGCTTCTGGGAAGAAAAAGCAACTGCCAGGCATGACTTCTCAATTTGCGTATAGTTTAGCTCATATCCAACCAAAGTCCTACTTAGATAGTAGACGACCCTCTCTTTTCCTGTGTCATCATGTTGTGCCAAGAGTACACCTAACGCTGATTTTGTCGCTGAGATATATAGAAGAAATGGCCTACCTTGTACTTGTGGTACCAATATAGGAGACTTAAGAAGGTAGTCTTTGAATATCTGAAATGCCTATTCGCATTGCTCTGTCCATACAAATTTGATGTCTTTATGCAATAGATGTTGGAATGGGTGGCACTTGTCTGCTAGTTGAGCGATGAAGCATCAGATCGATCGGAGCCTTCCTTGTAACCCTCTTAGTTGTCTCATGTTCAATGGTGGAGGCATGTCCAATATTGATTTGACCTTTGCTGGATTCACTTTGATTCCTCTGTGTGATACTATGAACCCCAGTAATTTTCCTGCTGTGACACCAAATGCACACTTTTTTGGGTTTAGACAGACTTTGAATTCCTGCATTCTATCAAAGATGGGTCCCAAAACTTGTAGATGATCCTTTTGAAGTATTTATTTGGCTAGTATGTCATCCACATAGTCTTCCATTTTCTTGTGGATGAGGTCATGAAATATAGTCGTCATAGCCCTTTGATATGTTGCTCCGGCATTCTTTAGACCAAATGGCATGGCATTCCAACAATATGTTCCCCAAGGACATGTTAAAGCTATTTTGTGTTGGTCCTCAGGTGTGATCCTTATTTTATTGTAACCTGAAAAGCCATCCATGAGTGATATCATTTGATGTCCGGCAGTTAGGTCTACTATCATATCAATGTTTGGTAAAGGAAAGTCATCCTTGGGACATGCTATGTTGAGATCCCTGAAGTCTATGCAAATTTGTATCTGACCATTGTGCATTGTAACTGGTACCAAATTAGATATCCAGTCTGCATATGGTATAGGTCTGATGAACTTAGCATTCAGGAGCTTTTTCAATTCGGCTTTGACTAAAAATGCAATGTGGGGATGCATCTTTCTCATCTTTTGCTTGACAGGTTTGGCATTGGGTAGCAATGGGAGATGGGGTAGCAATGGGAGATGGTGTAGCACTAGCTCTGGATCTAATCCTGGCATATCCGAGTAGGACCATGCGAAATTGATCATTCTTGCCTTGAATAAATTGATGAACTGTTCTCTCTCCTCATGGGTGAGTGATTTCGCCAAGTATATGTTCTTTGGGTTCTTGTCATCCCCCAAGTTGATTTCCTCTGTTTCTTCTACTAATAATGTTGATTTCTCCTCTGTTAAGGGGAGGAGTTCTTTCTTTCCATCTTCTAGCACCTCAGTGAAGTTTTCACCAGAAGATATGTCTTCTTTTAGCTTTTTATTCTTTTGTTCTTTTTTCTTTTGTGGACTGGAAAGAGGAGCTTCCTCCCCAAAATATGCTACTCTATCTAGGTTAATGGAGAAGCTTGCCTTGTGATCTCCTGATGGAATGCCTTCCCTCAGTCCCATGAAATGAGCTATCACCTCGTCATTCTCAAAGACATCTAGATCAGGTGGTCCTTGTTGATCCCACTCTATAAGCTCAAGGTGCTCAAGACAGACACTTTCATGACTGTTTGGCTCTAGTTGACTGAAAGGGACCGCTGATATGGTGCCTACAAAATTGGACTGTGATGTGGATGCACCACTTGAGGTTTGATAAATGACATGTTTGTCTATGCAGGGTTGTTCGGTAATGGTCAGTTGGTCAAATAGGTCTGCTAGATTTATGATAATGTCGGCCCAAGGGGAAAAATATGGGATTGACAGTTCAGAGTCGTGAAGGGATCTCCACTCATACTCATGGGAGTTAGTCTCAATAGAATGTTTGTCTGATGTCTCATTTCCTTGGTTATCATCGATTGCTATGTGTAGGTTTATTTGGGATTGTGTGGTTCCCTCTTCAGCAAGCAACAACTGCGCTAATATGTTGCTTATTAGGACATGCTCTTTGTTGTGCCCCTGGTGCATCTTTGTTATCTGCTCTTGATTGACTTGAATGTCTTGGATCACAGGACTAGTGCTTTGTTGTCCATAGCCCAATCCTCTCATGTTTCTCTGTGTTGGTGGGAGAGGCAATTCATATATGCCTTGTTGTCTTGCCCCCAGCCCAGTTGTACCATCATACCCAAATATTTGTATCATTGTGTAACCGTTACCATAGTTTGACAAGGGTAGTGGTGGTCGGATTGTCTCAGGGGTATCTTGGTATAACCAGGTATTGATGTCTTGTTCAAAAGGATTTTCTTCTGCTATGTCTCCCCATCGGACAAAGGTTGTGGGTGGACATCTGAATAGAACCGGCTGCGGAGTTTCTGTTGCAATAATAGGTTGTGGCATGCCATGAGTTCTTGGGATTTGAGGCATGTGCGTGATGGTAAAAGCTTCTTCATATTTGTATTCACCACAACCCTTATCCATGATGGATATCTTTCCTACTTTCTGTGTGATATCTTTAAGATTTGAATCTGAAGAGGATGAGATGTTTGCATCTTGTTTAATGACTATCTTTCTTTCTAGTCGTGTGACATCCTTGGGATTTGAATCTGAAGAGGAGGAGATGTTGGCATCTTGGTTTGATGGTACCTGGTTATCAATGTTGATTTGGACCGCATTACAATAGTGGAAGGGATTGGGATCTCCCTTTATGATGATCCCCTCTCCCTGGTGTGGTAACTTGATGCATTGATGGTATGTCAAAGGTACAGCTTGCATTTCATGTATGCAAGGTCTCCCTAATAACATGTTGTATCCCAACTCAAGGTCTAAGATTTGGAAGGGGGTATTTTTGACCACAAGACCAATGCGAACAGGTAGAATGATAATACCCTTAGAGGACCTTTCCTCTTCATCATAAGCTCCAATATTTATCCTCCTTGTGACATCAATGCTTGATTTTGAATAGCCCAGTTGCTTGATTAACTTTAGAGTAAAAATGTTTAACCCAGCTCCACCATCAAAAAGGACCCTACATATAGCGCTTTTGTGGACCTGGAGAAGTAAGTGCAGAGGATCATTATGCAGGGGTTTATGCAGCGGCACATCACAGTCTGTGAATGTGGCATGTTTGTTAGTTGCTATATGGTTGACCATCATTCAGAAGCTCTTGGGTGTTATGTCCCTTGGGACAGCTACATTCTAAAGTGCTTGGTCAAGTGCCAGTTTATGCTGCGGAGATATGCACAATAGGTCAAACATGGAGATCTAAGCAGGTGTGTGCTTTAGTTGGTCCACTATGCTTGTTTGCAGATCTGAGTTTGCTATAGGATTGGCCGATGTAGTAGTTGAGGATGGTATTCCTTGCAAGATGACTCTAGCATGACGCATTGTTACAGTACAATTGTTACCTTGGTCTTTGATAGTGATTGTAGCCACATGGCTATCTGAAGGATTGAGGCAATTGATAACATTATCACTGTTGGCATATGTACAGTTAACTTGTTTTGTTTGTCCACTAGACCCGGAGGCTTTGCCCTTGTTGTGATCACGAAAGGTATCATTGAATATAGTGTGATCAGTTGTGCCTTTGGTTTGAGTATTTGTCACATCGATGATCCCTGTGTCAATCAGATCTTGGATAACGTGTTTCAATCGGTAAAAGTTAGCTATTTTTTGCCCTTTCACCCGATGAAACTCGCAGAAATCTTTGTCATTGTACCACCTTAGTTTTTTTTCATCTTGTTCAAAGTCTCTGATTTTTGGGAGAGTGATAGTGTTCGATTGTATCAACTTGCGTAAAGCTGATTCTATCGGCTCTCCAAATGGTGTGAAATCTCGTTGTTGGAATTGAAACCGTGGTTTGTGTTGATTTTGTTGTTGACTTTTTGACATGGCGGCCACTTGTACAGGGGGAGGTTGGTTTTGGGTGTATGCTTGTTGAGTGGGTCCTGTGGGTTTTTGGTTTACCACAGGTGCGCCTTACAGTAACACCTTGGGTTGTGCGTAGTTGACTGTCTTTACATAAATGACACCATCGCTAGTGACATTTTTGTTTTTGTTCCACCACTTATCTTTTTCTGTTGCATTCTTATTCATATTCATTTGTGTGGGATCTGCAAGGATTCCTTGTTTGACTAAGTTCTACTTACAACGAACTCCTCTTTCGATGAGTTGTGTGAAGTTCGGAGCTAACTGTAACTCTATTGTGAATGACATGTGTGGAATTAGATTGTCAACAAACATGACTATTAAGTCTTGTTCGGGCACATCATACATTATGCGGTTGTCATATTCCTCCATCTCTATAGGAATTTTACAAAAGACCCTCCATCCTTCTGTTTAATGTCACAAAGGTCCTTGATGTTGACCTTTCACTCGATGTTATGATGGAAGTGAGCTATGAAATATTCAGCCAATTCTCCCCAAGACTGAATGCCATGAGGTAGATGTGAGAACCATTCCATTTCTGGTCTAGCTAAGATTTGTGGGAACAGTCGCACTAGATATGTCTCATCATGAGCGAATTTGACGCAACTAGCAAAAAACTCTCAGATATGTTCAATAGGGTTGGTATTGCCCCTATATTTGTCGAATTTTGGTACCAAGAAGTGGTTTGGGAATAGAGACATGTGAAGAGAATGGTCAAAGGGGTATGGGTATAAATCCTTTGCGGTATAGGATTTAGTTTGCCCCTGATTTTGCATATCCATCATTTGGGTTTGAAGGGTTTGCATTTGTTGCATTAACATGTCCGTTTGATATTGAGGCTGGTGCGTGTAGACATTCCTTTGTGTTGTGGTGGGTATGAGGCTGTGCCTCTGTGTCCCTTGAGTAGGAACATAGGATTTCATCCTAGGGACTTGATATTGATTCCCCACCGAGTGATTTGTAACTGGAGGGACATGAGTATCCCATGGTGGGTTTTGATGTGTTTGTTGTTGTGATTGAAACTGGGGTTGATAATGCTGGGGTAGATATTGTTGTTGCTGAGGTTGGGTTTGAAACTGGGGTTGCTGTCGCTGAGGTTGGATTTGAGGCAACTGAAGCTGGGGTTGCTGTTGCAGAGGTTGGAACTCAGGCAACTAAAGTTGGGGTTGTTGTTGCTGTTGCGGGGGTTGGAACTGAGGTAACTGAAGCTGGGGTTGTTGTTGCGGAGGTTGGATTTGAGGCAACTGAAGTTGGGGTTGTTTTTGCAGAGGTTGGATTTGAGGCAATTGAAGCTGGGGTTGCTATTATGGAGGTTGGATTGGTGTCAGAATGGGCAAAGATATAACCTTGGGCAGGCCTTGACTGTAAGTCGTTCCTATAGAGATGGATCCCTGCGGGCATGAGGTGTTGATCCCAAGACTAGTGTGAATTGACTGCAGCAGCAGCATAGTTTTAGAACAGTTAATGTTTGGTGGGATGGAAGGCATAGCATGAGAGCTTGATTGTCCTGGCCATGAGACCAAAGGTGGAGGCATACTAGTGACCATAGGTGCACTTAGTTGCGAGCCTATCATGCTTTGAGTAGAAGATGT
>MU224300.1:1648975-1662661 GCA_018584345.1 Thuja plicata
CCCATGGCACTTTATTATGTAGTGTGGGTACAAACATGCACAAAACGTGCAAGATCCCAAACAAGCAATGCTGACACTTTATCTTAGTGTGTTTTTCAAAAAAGAAATGCTGCAAAAAGATGTCTACAATGCTCAAGAATGATAGAAATATGTAGGAACATAAGTAATAGCTAAAAATGAGTCATCCCATGTAAGGAAAATGATCCCAGGACCTAAAACATCCAAGATATCCACCAGATTGCAAAAAAGAAAAAACTTGAATAAAATGTACTTGGAGTAGATTCTAGCGATGAGACCCATACAAAAAGAAGAAGAAGAATAGAACCATCTTTTCGACGACATGAAGAAGTTGAAAAATAGAGTCCGAAGGAGAAAGATATGGCGACTGGAGTGCGAAATGGAACCCTGACTTTGACAGGCAAAAAATTGTGCAAGACATAAAAATAAAAAAACCAAACATAGAAAATCAGGTCAGGCTCAAAACCAACTTTCTGATGATATCTCATTTGGTAAAAAATGCCTCCGTTTTCTCAAGATACAAGCAAAAAACCGAAGAGGGATCCAAAACAAGAACTCCAAGAAACCTCTGCTAAATCTGGCAGAGCTCCACTGAATCTAGCGATGCTGCTAAATCTAGCAAAACTACCAAAATTTTGGCCAAAATTGGCAAAGGTAGCAGGAAACCAAGGCGAAATGAAAACTGAGACATTTTTTGCCATAAAAAGCGTGCCAAAGTCGTGCATGCAAAAAAGAGGGTCGACCAGATTTCAACTATGTCCAAATTGGATGAGCCTTATATGATAATAGGGGTTTTTGTGCCTTTTGAGCACAAATGTGAGGTTAGTTTGTGCCCAAAAAGCTCCAAAAAATAGCTCCCCCAGATCCATACAAAAAACTCTAAAAACTTGAAACCCTTAGTACTCTAAATAATCTTCAAAAAACTCAAGAACAAGCTACAACAGCCAGGCTCTGATACCATGTTAGAATTCAAATAATTCAATCACCAAGATCCACTATATGCAAAATACCTGTCACAAAAGCAAAGAATGGAGACACGACTCATAATGATCTGAAAGATGAAATATTCATTTAGAGAGAGAATAAAGGGAATTACAAAAGAATTAATAATTACAACGATATCAATCCTTATAAAGGAGATCAAAAACCCAGAAGGTGGAGAAACCTAGGTTGCATGATAATAATTAATAAAGAATTAATTATTATATGCCTAAAGTTTAGCTTAAGTGAACTAGAGATAAAAAGTGACTTAATAATTAAATCGATAATGAATTAATTAATAATTGAAAATACCTTTTTACTCTAACAGATTTGACATGTCCTATTAAAGAATGTATAGTACACTTGAATAGTATATCATCATTTTGTGAGTTTGGTTTTCCATTAATAAGGGATTGTAAGGAAATAGAGATATTACCATGAATTTTTGTCTTTCACATGAGTTGCAATAGGTGGGAATTTTGATATTATAAGGAAAAGTAAGCATGTCAACTTGCTAATTACATTTTTAGGATAATGTATTGATGTTAGACTCTAGTGAAATTGAGTAAATAGGAGCACTTAGGGGTTACAAGTTGATTTAAAAAGCTAAAATAATAATGATTTTGGAAAAATACTTTAATTTTAGGTGTATTGTTGCCTAGATAGTTGCATGAAAAATAGGAACTATACAATTGTTTCTTGCATTAGTGTAACCTTTTCAGAAGTAATCATAGTCATTGAGAAGAGAACACACATAGAAATCACATAGATCTGTCAGGTAACTATCCTAATATATAACATCAAGGTCCTAAAATGTCATCGACACATAAGTAGAGATGAATACATATGAAGGAAGTAACTAAAATCAATATACCTAGAAGCATCGATATTATTATCATCACCTAATCCTTGATTATGAAGTTATTACAACTAATAAAATGGATCAGATAAACATCTTAATATCAACACCTAATGCATACTCATACTTAATTCAGCAAACAAAAGAAGCATAGAGGATCCAAAATACAACAAGGACATGTTAGGGTTAGAGGGGTATTACATCCCCCCCCCCCTTAGATTTGAATTACTCCTGGAAGTTGAAAAACACTAAGCTACACATCCTACATGAGTAGTACATAGTTATCTAAACAGAATTAGAATCATTATTTCTCTAGTTACAATGACTAAAGATGTTAGGGTTGGTTTTGATACTTTGGTAATTACATTTTGATTGATATATGAATGCTATTTGTGTCCTTGTTACTTGTTAATAATATGGTTTCAAGATCTCCTTAATGATTGATGTTTTGGATTAACCCATGAGCATATTAATATTTATGTATTCATTGATTTCAAATATGATTATATTCTAACCCTTACTTTGTTTATCTTACTCATGGTGTTCTTGATATATTTTATTAGATGCTTACATGTATGTGCTTATTCATGGCTATGATCTACCTGCATGACCAGGGATGAAGTCATAGTTAGGACAAGTTAAACTATACTAAGTTGTAATAAGATGGGATTTACAAAATTTTAAAAGAATGTTTGTTAAGCTTAACTACTTGTATGAGTATTATTTATCCTCTAGAGGAGGAATTATTCTAATTCTATTTAGATAACTATGTACTACTCATGTAGGATGAGTAGATTAATGTTTTCTGGCTTCCATGAGTAAGTTGAATCTAAGGGGGAAGGATGTAATACCCCTCTAACCCTAACATTCCCTTGTTCTATTTTGGATCCTTTATGCATATATTGTTTGTTGATGTAAGTATGAGTTTGCATTAGGAGCTGATATTAAGATGCTTGTCTGGTCCATTTTATTAGTTGTAATAACTTGATGATCTAGGATTAGGTGGTGATAATCATATCGATGCTTTCAAGTATATTGATTATAGTTACTTCCTTTGTATGTATTCATCTCTACTTATGTGTAGATGATATTTTAGAATCTTGATGTCATATGTTAGGATGGTTACCTAACATATCTATGTGATTTCTATGTGTGTTCTCTTCTCAATGACAATGATTAGTTCTTGATAAACTAGTTACAATGACTAAATATCTTAGTGTTGGTTTTGATACTTTGATAATTACCTTTTGATTGATATATGAATATTATTCATGTCCTTATTACTTGTTAAGAATATGGTTTCGATATATCCTTAATGATTGATGCTTTGGATTAACCCATGAGCATATTAATATTTATGTATTCTTTGATTTCAAATATGATTATATTCTAACCCTTACTCTATTTACCTTACTCGTGATGTTCTGGATATATTTTATTGGATGCTTACATGTATGTGATTGTTCATGTCTATGATCTACATGTATGACTAGGGATGAAGTCGTAGTTACTCACTTAGTGAGGTCCACACGATGTCTCGATCCCTATCACTGTCGGTATTGTCTTTTACATATATGCATATGTATACTTATTTCATGATGTAGGCTTATAGGTACCGGGAATCAACTTCACCTGGATCCATAGGTCTGAGTGTGCCCTCAAAATCATCAATTATTGTTGTTTACTGGAGATAGTGCCAAGGCCCTGCCTAAGTCCTCCCTTGTCATTATTTTAATTAGGAATTGATGAGGCTCCTGCATAGTTGGTTAGATTGTTAGGATGGATAAACCTGGTTACCTCTCCCATTTGAGCATAGTTGTGGATAGTGCCTTTGTGGTCCTTTGTATTCATATGGTCTTATGATTTGATTAATTATTTCCTTGATTTATCCTTCATGGGATGTTCTTGTTTGACCTTTGCTATGTTGATTTTTAGGGTTTGATGCTTGGTCAGGAGTTTGGTTCGAAATGCTTGGTTGACTATAGTTGACTTTAATTGACCTTGTGGTTGACTTGATGTATTTTATAGTTGATTATTATGGCCTATTTTTTATGTTAGATTTATTTTTAGGCATGTGATATTATTCTATCTAAGTCATATATCCTATAGTAAGTAGATATATATGTAATAATATTATTGTTGTAATAATATTAATGTAAATAATTGTGAATATTGTGTAACTATGAATATTAGGAATATTGTGTAAATTAATATTTAAGAAGGTATTAAATAGGTTGTACTTTAATAACTTATGGGTGATAAATGCGGTATTTATTAATTAAATTTATTAAATTAATAAATACATTAATGGTAATTTTTTATTTTTATTTTTTTTTATTTTTTATTTTTTGGTGTGTGTGTGTGTGTGTGTGTGTGTGTGTGTGTGTGTGTTTTGTGTGTTACTAATATAAGTATGAAAATTACATTATCTATAGTTATATTATGGTTGAACGGGTGGTTGTTCCTGTACAACTCCCTTCAAAGTAAATACATGGAAAGAAATCTCATTCCTTCAAGGGGATTCCTGGGACATGTTTTACAAGAATTTTAAAGGAGAGTTTGCAGAGATAGAATGGGAGATTGTTTGTGACAATATGTATCATCTTGACATAATTGATAGAGACATAATTGATAGAGCTATTTTGCACTACAAATTCTTGTGGGAAAATCCTGAGAGTTTGAGGTGGAGAGATAGTGTTTATTTCAGGGAAGACTCTCCTG
The DNA here is from genome assembly GCA_018584345.1 of Thuja plicata. NCBI lineage: Eukaryota > Viridiplantae > Streptophyta > Pinopsida > Cupressales > Cupressaceae > Thuja > Thuja plicata. The sequence goes on from MU224300.1 coordinate 1,653,555, forward strand.
GTTTGTAGTGCATTGTTATGATCTATCCTGGAATGGATTGTTGAGTGGATTGGGATCTTCCTTGCTTCCTTCAATTGAGGATCTACCCGGGATTCTAGGTAGTATCCATCAGTGAAAGGAAAACTTGAATTAAAGGACATGTTTGTTGTGTGTATGTATTTTATCTGCTTCATTTCATTAACAATTGGATTAATGCAAACGTAAAATGGATTCTTATTATGTTGATATGTGTATCTAGGGATATATTTATGTTTTTTGAATGTTAATTTCTCATTGGAAATGAATTTTTGAGATTTAGAATGATTATGTGATGTTATTTATTCATTTCTTCATATAGACTTGTTTCTCTTCATTGATAATTGCATGCACTGATATGATATTTTGGGTTTTTTTATTAACGTTCCTTGAAGGGAATTGAGGAGACATCAAATGGATCTTCCTCAAATTCATCTTCTAGTTCCCTGATTTCACCTAGTTTTAGCTGTATAGTCAATCTAGAATTTTTTTACAACATTGCTAATCAAGTGCGTTGATTTCTTCCTATAAGTGCATCTTTTATTGTTAAAAGTGCATTGATTCATTTTCAAGTGCATCTTTCTAGCCTATAAGTGTGTTTTTATAGCCTGCAAGTGTGTAGCTTCTCTGATTTGGTCCAAATTAGGTCTAAATATTGACTTAGTGTTTTGGGATCTTACAAGAGGAATTTAGGGCCTATTTTCTAATGTATTTGATATGTCTTTACTCCAATTGATGAAGTGTATTCACGTTTGATAAAATTTTATGCTTCCTTATGCATTTTGAATCCGTCTGAATGTTTGCATGGGGCTTAGGGTTGCCCAATGGATTAGGGGCAACAAGTGAACACCTAAACATGAAAATGTCATACTTTGATGTTATTATGAGACTTATGGAATTTTTTATGATGTGATGTGATTCTCTTATGCATTTTATATGCTTTGATTCTTGGGTAAAGAACCTAGGTGTAGTAGGTGAGTGACTCTCAATGGGGGTCGAGGCCCTAAAGTGGCTAGCTAGGATAATGCATTTTGATTTGTTTAATCAAGTGGTAACCTAAATAATTGAACCAAGAATGGGGTAAAGACATTAATCAAGATTAAATGATGCCTCTCATATGTCACTAGTGATTGTATAGGCTAGGGATAGGAGTGGAGAGGGTGCCTATGTGAGATGGCACAATCAAATAGCCTTGTCCCCAAGAAAGGTGTTCAATTTTGCATGTGCCCACTTGGGGTTCGAGGCCCAAAATGGCTAGCTAGGATAACCCAAGGGGTGAGGGCTAGGCAATGACACTCACTGGTTTGTAGCCTAGAGTCTTTACACTTTGGATTCCTCTGCCTCTGGTAGTCCTATTTTGACATCTTGTTTTTACTTGTTTTTTCATCCTTTTTTGGGGAAGGGTTTTACCACCTTGGTTATTTCCTTAGTTTATTTTGCACACATGGACCTTGGTGACTATCTCCTAGCTCAGAGGAGTAGGCCTATAGGTTCCACATGGTTGGGTATTTAATATTTTTGTATAAAGGTACTATTTTTGGTTGCGTGGATGGGCCTTGCATTTATTCCTTTCATATTTGCATCTTGTACCTAGCATCATGATGAGATGTATTATTGTATATCCACTTATGTAGTTGTATACTCCTAGAAGGAGTTCGTGATACATGGACTTTTGAGGGTCATAAATTTTGACCCGGTGGTCCATTTTATTAAAATTTTACAGGTGGCTTCATTAGGAGAAGTTATTTGGATTTCCAACAAAGCTCAGCTCAATAGGTGGCCATTCTAACATTTGTTTCGAAGCCAAAAAGTTTGTTTGAACCTCCAAAATCCACTTTTAGTGTTTATTTTTTATTTTTTAGAAAGTTATTTTTTGTAATAAATTTGAAAACATGTTTCTAATTTCAAAGATTAGTTGGAAATTTGTTTCGTCTTAGTTTAGGGAAGATTTAAGGAAAAAAAAACCAGCTTTCTAGGATTTGTTTTAAAATTTACAAAAATGGCAAAAAACTATTTTTGGAAAAACTGCCAAAATGGGTAATTTTTGAATTGTAGTTAAATTGGGGGTTTTATTTGTAATGGAAGAGTAGTTGGAAGAAGAATGAAGGATACGTAGAACTCTGAAATTTCTATGTCTTTTCTTTCCTTTTATGTTTTTTGTTAATGCTTGCAATAATCTGGCTACATCATCTGATATCAGAGCAGGAAGATGGATGGGAGAGGAAGAGGAAGAGGAAATACACATATGTATAGAGACATGCAAATTGTCTAGAGAAAATTTGAAGATCTTAAAGAAAAGCTTACGAATCAAGGGCTAATACAAAGAAGATATGATTCAGATGACGAAGTAAGCTAGCTATGAAAGAGGAGTTGAACAACATGTAGAAGCTGGGGAGGAGGAAGAGAAAACAAATGAATTATCCATTCAAGAAAGGATGCTTAGGGAATTAGAAGGAAGACATGATAGAATCAAAGGATAATTATTTGATTATGCAAGGAGTCTTAAACCAGAGGAGCTAATAGATTGGATAAACAGCATGGGAAAGTTCTTTGATTGGAAGCACATGGCAGAGGAGAAGAAAGTAAATTTTGCCTGCACAAAATTAAAAGGGCATGCAATGACTCGGTGGGATCACTTGAAAAAGGAAAGACCCCGAAAGGTAAAAGAGAAAATAAGAACCTGAGAAAAGATGGAGAAGAAACTAAGAGATAAATTTCTACTTGTAGATTATATGCAAACCCTTTTTTGAAGTTTTCAAAATTTAAAGCAAAAATTTTCTACTATAGAAGACTACACAAATTAATTCTAAAAATTATCCATTCATGTGGATCCCAATAAAATTGATGAACATATGGCTACAAGTTATGTTAATGGCCTAAATTTTTCTATCCAAGATGATTTGAGCATGCAATGAGTCACCAACGTGAAAGAGGCATACCAACTTACCTTGAAGGTAGAAGAAAAGAAAAGTCAGAAGTATTTTCAAAGGATTAGAGTAGGAATAAGGGGTACATCATTCAAATCACATGGTGGTTCAAGTTATGGATGAGGATAATCATCCCAAGGAATAGATAAGTAAGAAGAAACTCGCCAAAATTCATCAAACCAATAGAGAGGAAGGGGGTTTCAACGAGGTAGAGGTTATGGAAATGATAGAGGATGGGAAGGCCAATGAAGACCATTCACTTTTTTTAGGTTGGAGAAGAAGGACACATATCATTTGAATGATCTAAATACAACATGCAAGATAGGAATCAACAAGGACCATCCAGGTTGAACCTAACACAAGATAATAATGAATGAACAAAACAAGAGATATCTCCATATGTAGGAGAAAGTCTCATGATGAGGAGGAAAATGGTAATTCCAGCAAATGAGAAATTTGAGGAAAATGATGTTGGAGAAGAAGGACACATAGCATTTGAATGATCTAACTACAACATGCAAGATAGGAATCAACAAGGACCATCCAGGTTGAACCTAACACAAGATGATAATGAATGAACAAAACAAGAGATATCTCCATATGTAGGAGAAATTCTCATGATGAGGAGGACAATGGTAATTCCAGCAAAGGAGAAAGTTGAGTAAAATTATGTTGGTCCACTGAGGGGGGGTTTGAATCAGACAAATCAAAACTTTAGCACTTAAAACTAAATTCACTGATTCACTCGGTGATATTGAATACAGTAAATAACCAATTCACCAAATAACTCAATAACTTAAGCAACAATACATCTTATATATGTAAATTAATCACTCAAACTTAGCAACATCATATTAAATCAATTGACACCAGATTTAATGAGGAAAACCAATTTGGGAAAAACCTTTTTGGGAATTGTAACCCACAATAAAAATGTACCCTTCTGAAGTACGCTCGGTTAAGAACTTATCATGTTAAAGATTACAACCATATTTGCTAAATGTGACCCTGTTAGGGGATTTACCTCAGATCTGTTAAGATCTTCACCCTGTTAGGAGTGGCCTTGTTAGAAGTCTTTAAACACTCTTTTGGAATGTCACCTAGGTCTAGGCTTTACAAATAGGACGGTTAAATCAACTCGGTTAAGAGATTTCTCTGTTACAAATATTAATAAGCAACAATAAACTTTGATCTGTAAATATAGAAAATAACTTTTCTTGTCTCAGAACCTTTATTTTCAATTGAATACTGGCATCACATACTCCATTTATCTCTTTCTCAGACTGTAGATTCTTCAATCTTTGTTTCTCTGTTCTGCTTGGTATAAAACGTTGTTCTTCAACTTCTTCTTCTTCTCTGTTTAATTCGACAGCCTCTGTATTCATAATTCTCTATTTGCTTCTCATTATTTATATAGACATACTTTTGCCTCTTAATCTCCTCAATTGTATTTTCCTTCATTTGCACTCATTCGTTCGATCATCTTCTTCATAATTCATGACTCGGTAAACTATTTCACTTTTAACCCAAAACTTGTATTGTTCTTGGAACTCTTCACAATTCAGTTTAACCACTTGATCTTCATCTTAGATCTTCTCATTCAATTTCCCTTTCATGGCTATTATAAAAAACATCATTTAATTCATTTCCTCATCCATCTCATTATCGCTTCGCATTAAATTTGATCTTATCATCATTTAAAATTAATATCCCGTACTTGGTAAAACTTTCTTTGCAACTCGGTAACTGACTTCATTAACTGCTCTGTGCCTAACTCATCTTCGATTCCCAGTGCTTGAATTTCACTTGGTGCTTGGTAACTTGTGACCGACTCACATAAAATTCTACCAACTGACTTTGTCTAACTTTCTCGGTAAAGTAACTCTTTCAGTCATAACTTTAACTATTTGTAGTTTCCAAATTAATGAATCAATTGTACCGATTTGATAGCATCAAATATATAGTAGAAAAGACCTATATCATCATTACTTAATCATTGTCTGATCTTTATTTTTCAACCATTTAACTTCTCTTAAGATATGGTAACATAATAAAAATCAATTAATCAATTGCTTGACATCAATGACAAAACAATAACTGATCTAACCATTTCTACAATCATGATACTCAATATCACTCGGTCTTCATCATCTCCATTAGATATTCATCATTTGATCAATTATATCCCTCTTTGGCATTGATGGAAACCACTATAATAGTATTATAGCAATTTATGATGGTAGCTCTCCAATATGTAATTGTACTCCCTCTGAGTTGATATTTTTGTTTCCATTATGATCTCTGATTTGAATCTCCCTCTTGGATAAATCTTTTGTTTCTGTAACATACATTCTCAATCTCCTTCATGAGTAAATAGTAGCAATTTATTCTCTCTCAATATCTCCCTTGAGGATAAATGACATCAATTCATTCTCTCCGTCTTTGACAACAATGCCAAAAACTCATATTCCTGAAAACTTGTTCCAGTAGTGGATTATACCTGACATGTACTCATAAATCATTACATACAAAAATCTTTTCACAACTTCAAGAATCACCTAAAGTGTGTCATACTAACATCAATTCACAAATAGATATTCTAATGAAATGTAGAATTGATGCAGCATGCCTCATGCTCTTTAGTGAATAGTGAATAGGGAAAGAACCACTAATTTACCTCTAAGATACTCAAAAGAATCTTTGGGTAGTGGCTTTGTAAAGATATCAGCCAATTGTTCTTTTGAATTCACATATTCCAATCTCACATATTTTTCTCTTGAACTTGTTCTCTCAAGTAGCGATACTTGATAGAAATGTGCTTGGTCTTTGAATGTATAACTGGGTTCTTTGATATATTTGTTACAAGTAGTGGTTGTCGTTGCACCAAAAGATCGACCTATCAATGCCTGATACAACCACTATACTTATAGAATCCACAAGAGGCGGTTAGTCCCTTGTCATGAATCTTGAGGGGAGCGCTGACCATTTGCCAACAATCTCCCCCTCAATGTTACCAAAGGGGATTCGAACCTGTGTCCAAGCTCTGATACCAATTGTTGGAAGTCTAATATAGGAAATCAATATACTAAGAGGGGGGTGAATTGGGATCTATAAAACTTTTATACTTCTAAAACAAACAGATTCGCCATGTATTCATAAACATTAACTACAATATTGTAATATATCTAATATCTAATCACATCCATGATAAATACATAACAAAAATATTTGGTAACCCAAAAACCCTTGAAAGGTAAAATTGGGGTGGGGATGACAACCACAAATCTTCACTACTGCAGTAGCAAAGTGTGCCTGTTAGGGCTACAAAGATTTGATCACTTTTGATGATCTACCTTGTGAGGGGTCTACCTGTTAAAGGCTTATAGATTTATACAATCTACCTTGATTAAAGGATTTCAACTTACAACTAATTAAGAAGTATGCTAGGAGATTTACAAAAGTCTGTTAAGACTACTCTGCTAAGAGATTTACCCTGATTCACTTGCTAGAATGTATCAGTACCCGATCCTTCAGTTTGCACTTCAAATGTTGATGTCGAATCTCATCTTTCCAACTCTTAATTGATATCCAAAATCTAATATAAATATTTTATGTCCTTCACTTCTCTGCTCGGTCACTCTGCCTGGTCTATACTTTTGATTTACAAAACTCTACTTCTTCTGCATACACACCTGATCTCTTCTCTTCACAACCGCATACATAATTAAGGTTTGAATCATTCCTTATATAGATAGTTGATGAGGATTCCATATCAAGATCAATGATCTAGATTCATCACTTTTCCGCTTAAGCATTCCTATTTTCTAATTTCTTGCATTGCATGCATATGGACTAATGATCTCTGCCATATCATGTAATTAACTCCATTAACTGTATTGCACAATAATTAAATCATACATAGAAGTTGGCCAAAATGGTTTACCTAAGTGTTTGTTCCATTCCAAACACATATATCAAAATTGTCTTTCTCGATGTATATGAAATCTCTGGTGCTTGGTCCAAACTGCCTTGCTCGGCATATCCATATGTTGTCACTCGGCATTAACTCTTCTATGCAACTTGACATTCATTCTACTCGGCAACTATAGAGTACTCGGTGACCATTCAATTTCTCAGCAGTAACTACTGCTTAGTACATACATTACTCGGCCTTAATGGGATGGATCGGTCGCAGTGATGACCGACCAACCTACCTTGATAATGACTAAGTGTGTGACACTAATAGACAACATAACTTGGAGATCAACAAATATAACCATCATAGTCTTTTTCTGTATGATTTTGAATCTTGGTCCACGTTTATCAATGAGCAACTATATAGGTTTTTGTTCTTGTTCATATTTGTGTATCCATGTAGATAAATCTCCATCAATATGTTCTTCATGCAATCCTCCCCATTTTACAAATGGAGCATGGGGATTATGCAGGTTATTAGTTTTCTCATTTTTTTGTAAAAGGTTTAGTTTTCCATAGGATTTTGGGGAAAGAGGAAATTTCCCGATGTGAAAATGTTGATTCGTGGAATACTCTTCGCAACCTTGGTCTTCAATTTCCAATTTTCCCTTGGTCATCTTGGTAAGTGTGGATGCATCAACATATTTAGAGGAATTAGTTGATGTTGCTTCACTATTAGATGGTATTATTGTGCAAGAGTGTCTTTTAGATTGGCACAAAACTGAAAAGGATTAGGGTCTCCTAGAATACTGATCTCCACTCCATTGTAGAATACTTCAAACACTGGTGATAATTTGATGGGACTTCTTCCATTACATGGATCCAAGGTCATCCCAAAATCATGTTGAAAGCTAGATCCAGGTCCAAGACTTGTAGCAATGTGTTTTCAATTGTTGGACCGACTCTAAGAGGTAATATGATGATTCCTTTGGAAGGACGTTCAACATCATCATAAACTTTGATTTTTATTTCTTTGATGGATCAATATCATCTTAAGTATAGTTGAGAGTTATGACAACTTTCAAAGTCCAAATACTAAGTCCTGCTCCACCATCTATCAAAAATTGTCTAACTTTGCAATTATGGACAAAGACTTCCAGGTGTAAAGGTTTATTGTGATTAGGTGTGTGTTGAGGGACATCATTTGGTGAAAAGGAAATTTTTTTTGATATGGATAAGTGCCCTATCATGTCCTAAAACTGATCAACATTAATGTCATTAACCACAGCAGACTCTTTTAAAAAAATTTCAAGGACTTCTTTGTGTTGGGGGGATGTACGTAAAAACTCAAGGATAGAGATTTGGCTTGGGATATTTTGAACTTGGTCAACAAGACTGTATTTAGTAGAAACCTTGGGTCGAGGAAGAGCTCCTTGTTGTAACACCCCAAAATTGGCACCTTATAATTCTAATCAATTTTGGTGCATTCCTTCAATTTTCTCATCACCGAAGTCCTATTATACTAGGAAAATTCTCCTCCTAATTGACTTTAATTGACTTGGTCTCAAATGCAAAAAACCCAAATTTGCATAAATCTGACATTATATTTAATTCCTAAATTATCAAGGTTTATTAGCTAAAAATCTCTATGATTAATTGATTTAATTATAAAGTCCTAAGTGCTTTTAAATTAAATTAATTCCACCCCCTTTAGCTAATATACATAAAAAGGAATTGAATAGTTATTTAATTGATTGAATGTATTATCCTCAAATAGAATTCCATAATTCTATATGAAAGGTCACTCATGTGGCAATAATCCATCCTTTTTAATAAATAATTCATGCTTTTTTTGTCTCAATCTCAATTCTTGGAAATGAAGAGGCAACTGTTTCTTTTCAAGAAACTCTTCACCCTCTTTCCATGGCTTTTCTATACATTGGACCCCTTTTTCTTCATTTGGGAGGATGATTTTTGAGAGCATCAAATCTATAGTGAAATTTGCATTGATTATTTCATGCTTTTGAGTTTAAATTGCATAATTAGATTAATTTCAATTTGGATTAATGATATGTTGATTTTTTAATGCAATTCTTTTACATATCTAACATATCAATTTTATATTTCAAGCTCTCTAGTTTAAATGCAATTTCATTTCTAGATTAAGAGCATTTGATTTCTAGAGTAAGAGCATTTCAAGCTTTCTAGATTAAGAGCACTTGATTTCATAGACTAGTTGCAATTTCAATT
>MU224300.1:1669318-1679965 GCA_018584345.1 Thuja plicata
ATTAGAAATATAAGAATCCACTTACATATGAAGATCACTATGTCCCATCTAATCGACATGTGACTACAAATAAAAAGGAAATATTCAAGAGACCACAAAGGTCCACTGAGAAAAGAACCAAATCAAAAAAAATATGGGTCCCTAAATCCATTATGAAAGAATTGCGTTCTAAATCATCTGATGCAAATAGAAAATCAAATGCTATATGGATTCCCAAGTCTCTTCTCAAAGACTTGGATTCAAAAAGAAAAGCAAAAGTTATGTGGATTCCCAAGTCTCTCTTAAAATACTTGCACCGAAAGGAACAATCTGAGTTGGCATCCAAGCTTCCAAAGTCTTCCACTTCACCTCCATCTAAACATCTCCCATCTTCTAACTCCATCTTGGGTCCTCACGTACCAAGATCCATATCCACTCATCCATCAACATCTCAAGCTATTCCATCCACTTTTCCTCCATTCGTCCACTACCCTTCAAGGGGTGTGTCAATGTTGATCTTGTCACCTACTATTCTTCTATATTGGGTCCTTACATTCCTTATTTTTCTATCATCCAATCCATTGCATAAAATCTTGGCTTCCATCTTCCTTATCCTCCATTTCATCACCCTATCAACATCTTTGAGCATACTTTCAGCGACTGTGGCCTATTATAACATATCTTTCAGAGGAGCACTATCCAAAGAGAAAGAAGCTTAAAGTTCCTACATAAATTCAAAAATACAAAAAAAATTAAAAAATTAAAAAAATTAAAAAAATGAAAAAGTGCCTTGGTGAAAACCTGGTAAAACAGGCGCCTTGGTAGCAAAAGTAAAGAGAAATCAAATCTTCCTATGGTGAAAACCACTTCTTGTGGCGCCTTGGATAAGTGCCATGATGAAAACCTGGCAAACAGGCATCATGCGTAATTCCTCCTACTTGCACTCTTCACTCAGGGGCAAGTTCCTTCCATGTCATCTTCTCCCATCATATCTTACATCCAGCTAGCTTGTGAACATCCATGTTCCTTCTACTGATCTTGACAAGGTTGAGACTATCCATGAGCATCATGTATCCTGACATTCATGATCCCTTCCATCAGCCTATTCACTTTTGCATGCTACCCTATTGTGATCTAGCTTATCCCAAGCCTATCCTTCCTATCTCTGAGCATCCGTGTCATAATCCAAAAACATGCACTTATACCTCCATCACCCCTTATCCTAATTACGCTTTCATAGCTATGTCCTATCCAAATTTGACCCCTTAGTCTTGATCAAAATTGAAAAACTATTTCTCAAAAGTCTCTTGACATGTCCACTCTTTTGGACCACATGCTTTCATGACATCAGGTCATTATCCTATATGCTCTACAGCACTGCACCATGAGCCTACATTGCTATACTCTTTTTTTCCCTAGCTTGGGTAATCTTGAGGAGACTGTCTTTGAGGGTCGCATTCACCCTCTTCATCCATCATTGGCTATTTATCTCATACATCAGCTTATTAATCCATTTGCAATGACCTACACCATGCTAGACATTGGGGACACACCAATGTGATCTTGCTTGAGATCGAGTAATCTCTATAAAATCTAAAAATTATAAATCTCTAAAAAATTCTAAAAATTGTAAAATCTTTAAAATTCTAAAAATCTCTCACTTTCCTGCTTTAGTTTGCTTTTCTTCTCAGGTTTGCTCGCTCATGCATTTTCTCTCAGTCATCTTCGAGATTTTGTTCAACTTCACATGGATTGAAATTGGTCACACTCGGGGGAATGTTCCTCTTCTTGGGGGCATTGTCCTATCTTTTGGAGTTTTTCTCCTCTTTGCATCGGTCACCAGTGTATCTCACTGCGTCTGCCTGTCGATGCTTTGTAGCACTCTATCTCTCCTTGAGACTCTCTTTTGCATCAGTCACCAGTGGTTCTCACTGCGTCTGCCTGTTGATGGCTAGATCTTGTCATTGATCTTTATGCTTGAGAATCTCTCTTGTGACAGTCACCAGTGGTTCCCACTGAGTCTGCCTACTGTCACTATATTGTTGAGATTTCTCCCTTCATTTTGTTATCTATTTGTTTGGCTTCAATCCGTTCGTTACTTGGGGGGGGCATGGTTCCCCATTTTGATCACTCTTCAGTTTTCACTTGAGTCAGTAATCTCGTCAAAGGACAAATTTCTAATGGCACAAAGTGGTGTTTCTCAACACCTTAATCAAACAGTGTTTTTTAACACTCTTTGGACACATCTGTGTTTTTCAGCACACATCGGATATCTCGCACATAAACATCTCTCGATAGAAATCAAACACATTGCACTCACAAGAACAACGGTGTTTTTCAACACCCTAAACATAGACACATTCGTAAGCCTTGAAACGTGCTGAATTGTGATTGAATCTCTCTTCGTATGTTGCCTGTTCTCACAAATTTCACTAATATTTTCTTTGTCTACTACTTGTGGGTGTGGTTTCAATGATCCGGTAATGTTAAATAAACAAGGTGTATGTGGTAAGAGCTTCTGCATTAAGGTGGAAAAGCCTCACATCCCTCGATCTTGTTTATTTGTACGCCAAGGGGAGGTTGGAACTACTTCCTTGACTATTATTGCTCTGTTTGTTTACTTACGAACTCTTACTATATCAAACTGGAAACAATGTTCAGGTCACCTTGGCTTTTGTGCCTTGGTGCTTATGTTCATTTCCTACATTTTATCCGATGAAAGTCATATTCATATTATTATGGTCGCAGCAGCACCAATAAGGATTGTACTGACTCCGATGATCCAAAAGTACTCGATGATGATAAATACGATGAGTCCAACAACCAAGTCCTAGGATTGCATTTAGCTTAGGCTTGCATTTGCATTGTAGGCTTGCATTCGCATTTTAGGCTTGCATCGTGGTAGTTTTGGTGCTCTCTTCATTATCTTCTCATTCTTCAAAGGTCCTCATCTTTCATCATGGTTTCTTCTCGACTGCGCGAGTGTCCGGTCCTCGCTATCAGTCTTTGTTCGCGTTCTTTTGGTTAGTACATGTTGTATATTGCAATATCCTGCATGAGATGATTAGTACTATTGCATTCATTGCATTATATTCATTTCCAAAAAGTGCATTTCCATACATTTATTTGCATTTATATATATCCATAAGTATGTGCATCCATTATAAGCATAAATCAAATCATACATAGCATTTATCCATCTAACATCTATCATAGCATTCATTCATACATCAATAAAACATGTGCATAAACATTTACATATTCATCCATGGCATGCATTTCTAATCCATACATCTAATAATTTAAGAAACATCTCATAAGACATACAAATCTAAAGCAATATATAAACAAGTACAATGATGCCAAAATCAAGCTCATATATATATATCGATCGGTCAGATGTACAAAGGTGGTACTCGAGCACAATATATCAAAATGGTGGTACAATATGTATATCAATGTATCTCATCTAACCACCCGGAGGAGGTGGAGGGGGTGGCATACCCTGCTGCTAAGGAGGTGGACCCGGTGGAGGTGGTCCTGGTGGAGGTGGTCCCGGTGGAGCGACCCGTGCTCCAGCATACTCAGAAAATGGCTGAATCTGATCCGCTGCCTCAGGTACTGCGATAGTATAAGTAGCGTAGTAATAAGATGCCTGAGCAGCCTCATATCTAGTCTCTATCTGTGATCTCACTAGTGCCTCTTGTAACTCCCAGATCTCTCGGTCTCACTCTGATATCCGTGTCTCCCAAATAATCACCTGCGTATGGAGGTCATCATGCTCCCTCTGAGACTGTCGGGCTCTCTCTTTGACTCTCTAGAGAGCCTCCTACAACTGTGCTACCTATCTGCCTACTGTTGGATCAATCGAAACATCATCAGCCATGATAGTATCATCTACCTGCTCAGCGACTCTGTCCTGACTACCACTGGGCCCAGCACCTGCATCTGATCCCATCGGTCTAATAGGAATATCAGTCTGAGATTTCCTTGGTCGTACAACCCTCTCCTGCTGCTGTAAGGGTGGTTGTTGTACCTGTGGAGGCACCTGCTGCTGTGGTGGTGGCCATACCGCCTGCTATACATGAGGTATCAAACCAACAGGAGCTGTATATCTGGGGAATCGATGGGCTAACATATGGTCTCTGTATGCAGGTGTCATACCTGCATTCGTCACTACGGCCATATAATCCCACCTGGCTGGTGGTACTCAGGCATCTATCATACTACGACCCTTGTCAAGCTGTCACTGCCAACCCTTCTTCGTCTCATCAATGAATCAAGAGTATGTACAGTACTCTTGAGACACGTCCTATGGTCTCCTGAACTGGCACAATATGCATGTGAGCAAGAAGCGCTCAATGATAGTGATGGTACACCCAATCAAAGGACGTGAACAAAACATATATGATAACTCATGATGAGCATCATCCCACACCTCAGTGGCTATCCAAGGTCGCCATATGACTGCGGCCATGTCATCTATCTGTGATCTCCACTGCTCTATCTTACCCAGCTCAGGTTGGGTCATTGGACCTGCGTACCTGTATATGTATGACTTTAAAGGCTATCGTGTGTCATGAAATATTAGCCTACATATGGGAAGGTGCTCCCAGGCCCAGCTCAGAAGGATGACGACTCCCACCGCCATTGTTCGTGCACCTCGATACACAATCTCGTGCATCTCATGAAACATCTGAGCAAGCATACACTCGCCCCATCCGAAAGTAACTACAGGTGTGGCCAACATCCTCTATAATATGCCTCCCCAACCACACTCCAATCTGTGCTGACCGCGATCAGGAACCAAGTGACAACTCGGGAAAAGTGCTAATATGACCGCCAGTGGGTAATCTCTGCCATAGCTGCGAATCAACTCCTCTCATGAGACGGCCCGACCCATCACCAAATCATCCTAGAAAACTGCTCTCAAAGCCTATGTACCTGCTCTAGGCTAAGTGTCATACTCCACAAGAACTCCGTGGAAAGGCACTCTCAAAATCCTGTATATATCCTCGGGAGTAACTGTCATCTCCCCTTATGGCAAGTGAAAGGTGTTCGTCTCCTAATGGAAATGCTCAACCAGGGCACCTAGTATGCTGTGATTTACCTGAATATCAGGTGCATCACGAAGGTAAGTCAATCCTAGCCCATCAATGTGGGCACCATCAGCATCTGATAGCCTCTGAATTATCTCACCCATGACAGGATGATGTGATCAAAAACTGATGTCAAGGAAGTCAACCTGCAAAGCAAGTGACAAAATTGGATCAGTACCTCAACATGATAATTCTTCAAAGCAAAGACAGCAAATACATCTATGGACCTACCCTACACACAGTTTTAAGGTATTGCAACTGGCTGACTCTGTGACATAGAAAAATGAAAACTTTTGAATTTTGGCAAGTTTCCCATGCGAGGAAACTCTTTTCCCGTGCGAGCTTTCTGATTCGCGCGAGACGGGATGTGTTCCCGCACGAGATTTCAGAAATCTCGCACGGTGCAAGCGCGCTCTTCGCACGAGCGCAGGGGAGGGGCCTGTGCGAGGAACCCCTGACCCACACAAGGATTCTGAATCCTCGTGCGAAAGGAGACTTAGGTTGGCGTGAGGAAACTATTTCCTCGCGCGAGATTGGACACGACAAACTTTAAAAGGGCCTAAAACATGCTAAAAGGCTATAAACTGATAAAAAAAAATTGAAATGCAGGATCAGGTTGTGATTACTCATAGGTGCGTCATACTCCGGTGGCTGGTTGTGTCGTCGGGAGGGCTCAAATCAGTGTGTGTGCACAGGAATGCTATCAATGTCAGTTGGAGCCCTCGCCATCGCTAAAGTCAAAAGGTAAATAATGATTTGAAAATGACCCCTCCGGGCCTTATATAGCCTTTGACCTAATTTTTCAAAGTGCTCCATTTTCCATGAAAATCGCACCCTTGACTAAATGGACCGTTCTGAATCCATTTTCGTGATCGAAATCGAAATCTGACACTCCTAAGTAGCTCAAAATTGCATTTTAAATTTTTGGGACCGACGCGATCGGACACTTGTGCATTCAATTTTTTGACATTGCTTTCTTGTCAGAATCATCTCCCATCATCATTTTCTCAACTTCTACAATCTTTTCATCAAAGTCAACTCTAGTCAATTCTGGTCAACTACGGTCAAACCTAGTAAGTAGGACTCCCTGATCGCTCCAAATCGATTTTGTCTTCTCTTGATCTATCTTTGGATCGCTCTGGATCTTCGATCTTGCTTCTATCTGTAATTTCTCGCTCTCATCTTTATGATGTGTCATCTTTCAATTTCACTCCCGAGGGGGTAGGATGATTGCATCATTGACTCTTTTTGCATCATTCTCGAATCACTCTGATCTGAATCAAAAGTCCCCATCGCTAGGGGCATCTCATCACTTGGGGTATATTCATTTTTTCATACCCCATGGTCAAAATTGGATATTCCTTGATCTTGAATCTCTAGGGGCATCTTGATGTCTCGTATCTTGTCATCTATCTTCCTAGGTATCTGAGCAATCTAACTCGAACCCTCAAGGATCAAGCTTCATTCTGAAGATGATTCTTGAAATCTCATTAGGTATTGGGGCAATCTAACCCTGATTCCTGAAAGTTATGCTTTGTTCTGAATCTGGCTCTCAAAAACTCTTTAGACTGTTATCTAGGCAACCTAACCAGGATCTTGGAAGGCTAACCTTCGTATTGGGGCAATCTAACCTTGATTCTGGAGATAGTCCTAGATCTTCATCAGCTATCAATGGACATTGGGGCAATCTAACCCCGATTCTGATATTCTCTCGGATGATTCTGCTTCTTAATCTGATCGGTGTCTTGGCAACCTAACCTAGACTTCTGAAATCTTCATCGTCACATAAGACTATTCTTTGAATCAATGCGTTGCTCGCACATCAATTCAAAGAGGGGCAAAATGTAACACCCCAAAATTGGCACCTTATAATTCTAATCAATTTTGGTGCATTCCTTCAATTTTCTCATCACCGAAGTCCTATTATACTAGGCAAATTCTCCTCCTAATTGACTTTAATTGACTTGGTCTCAAATGCAAAAAACCCAAATTTGCATAAATCTGACATTATATTTAATTCCTAAATTATCAAGGCTTATTAGCTAAAAATCCCTATGATTAATTGATTTAATTCTAAAGTCCTAAGTGCTTTTAAATTAAATTAATTCCACCCCCTTTAGCTAATATACATAAAAAGCAATTGAATAGTTATTTAATTGATTGAATGGATTATCCTCAAAAATAATTCCATAATTCTATATGAAAGGTCACTCATGCGGCAATAATCCATCCTTTTTATTAAATAATTCATGCTTTTTTGTCTCATTCTCAATTCTTGGAAATGAAGAGGCAACTGTTTCTTTTCAAGAAACTCTTCACCCTCTTTCCATGGCTTTTCTATAAATTGGACCCCTTTTTCTTCATTTGGGAGGATGATTTTTGAGAGCATCAAATCTATAGTGAAATTTTCATTGATTATTTCATGCTTTTGAGTTTAAATTGCATAATTAGATTAATTTCAATTTGGATTAATGATATGTTGATTTTTTAATGCAATTATTTTACATATCTAACATATCAATTTTATCTTTCAAGATCTCTAGTTTAAATGCAATTTCATTTCTAGATTAAGAGCATTTGATTTCTAGAGTAAGAGCATTTCAAGCTTTCTAGATTAAGAGCACTTGATTTCATAGACTAGTTGCAATTTCAATTCTAGACTAGTTGCAATTCATTTCATAGACTAGTTGCAATTCATTTCATATATTAATTGCATTCTATTTCATAGATTAATGGCAAATTCATCTTCTCTCATGCTTTAGAAATCCTCCATGTTAGCAATGGTCAGGTTGTTGGCTCTCATACTAAGAGTAAATTTGACATCCACAACTAGTTAGGAGGCAGCAAGTCGCTTCAATCAAATTTGCAGAATGAACAATTCATGTTTGTCTTTGTGAATTGAACGATTGAGTAAGGACTATGCTAAGTTTGTGCCTGATTTAGAAACCACATTCAAGCACACACACTTGCACAGTAATCTTATTTTTGCAAGTAGTAACTACACATTGTGGGTTTCTATCTTTTATAGTTATAGTGGACACCAGAGCATCATATATTTGGATAAAATTTATGGTATAATCATGAGAGGTTCGAGTGTAACTCGCATTAGCCTTGGAATTTGAATTTGAACTAGATGCCTTTCCTTTCCTTTCCCATGATAAAGTAAATGAGTTTTGAAAATAGTATGATCTGTAGTAGAAGAACCTGCATGAGGTTCTACTTCAATTAGTCCTTGATCAATTAAGTCTGGTACCAAATGTTTCAACTGATAACATGAGGAAGTCTTGTGTCCTTTTATTTGATGATAGTCACAATATTTGTTATCATCCCACCATAGGGGTTTAACTGTTGGCTCTTCTTTGATATCAGGTAATCGAATGTAATTATATTGGAGAAACTGTTGTAAAACACGCTCAATAGGTTCTCACAATGGTGTAAATTTTCTGGGAGGTGCATCTTTATCTCTTGGAGGTCATCATTGTTGAGTCTGCTTTGTAGTATTTATCATTTTCACTTGTGATGGTGCTTGAGCTACTGTATGCGTATTTGAAGCACTTGGTGCTTTGAGACTGATTTATTCTCGAGTTTTATTGATCATTCATGCATCGACAATACCATCATTTATAACATTCTTATTGCGAGACCATAATTTCACTTCCTCATTTGAAGTGCTTGTGTTATTATTTTCCTTGTTGATTTTGATTATACCTTTTCGAGCAAGAGCCTCTTCAATATTCGTTCCTTTTTTTAGGATCTTTGCAATTTTACTTTGGCTTTTGATTTTAAACTCATACATCATTTTTGGTACGAGATTTTCAATGAGTAAATGCAATTGTTCCTCTGGAATATCAAATGGACATTGACTAACAAGATTTCTCCAACGTAATAAGAATGTCATGACTGGTTATCTTATTTTTTATCTTGTTGAGCATAAATTAGTTAATGTAATATCATTTGATATTTTGAAAGCAAAATGAGAGAAAAATTTATTAGCTAGCTCCTTCTATGACTTTATATTCCCTAGTAGTTTAGAGTACCATTTTGTTTCTTGTCCACCAATATAGTGAGGGAAAAGATGCATGAGATATGTGTCATCATAATTTACCTCAAGACAAGTAGTGTAAAATTCTCTAATGTGATCTATTGGGTTGCCTTTCCCTCTGTATTTCTCAAGTTTTGGTACTTAAAAATTTCTTGGAAAAGGAGGCATATATGAAATTTATTCAAATAGATTAGGGCATAAATCTCATTCTATATAAGTTGTCTTCTTTCCTTTAAACTCCAATGCTTCAATCTATTTTCTCAATTGTCCAATTTGTTGAATCATCTTGTCATTAGTTGATGTATTTATAAATGTATCATTCATGCTTGGATATCCATTTTGTCTGTAAGTTGTTACTTTTTTGGGATGAGGATTATATCAATGTAACAATCTGGGAGTATCTAATTCTCATGATTCCAAAGGAGGATCTTCAAGTTGTACCTTTACAAGATTCTATTCTTGTTGGTGGTGTCTCAATTTTTAAGATTGTGTCATTTTGTGTCCAAAATATTATTGAGGTTCCTCCACTTTTTGTTGCATTCTTGGATAAATAAATGGTTAGTGTGATGGAGGTGCTTGTTCATGATATTGTAGCACATAATGTTGACCTTGTGACACATATTGAGGCTTTGGTGCATACTATTGATATTGTGAAAACTTTGTTGATATACTTGTTGCAGCTTTGGTGGATATCTAAAATGCTGAAAATTTGATTGAGATACTTGTCCCATTTGGTATTGTTGCATTTTTGGGACTTGTTTCTCTTTTCTTGGTGCCTTTTGAAAGAACACTGGTGCAAATATGCTTGCAACACTTGGGTATTTATGCTTGTGTGAATTAGACTTATTTTCTTGAGATGTGGTATTCAACTGTTCTTATTGTGTAACCTTTGGTGGTATTGGTGAAATATCAATAATGTTCTTCATCTTTGGAGAAATCAATGTTGTTTCCACATGTGATGCGTCTATTTATTTAGGAATACACACCCTTGATACATTTTCACTTAGACCTTTAGGTTTCATAAGTGTTGAAGCCTTCTCTTGCATTGTTGGATATGTAACCACCTGAATTCGGTCTGTCACAACTGTAGACCCTATTTGCCCTAAGTGTGATCATACCCTCGAGTTATGTCCAAACAACCCTGTTACTGCTTGGCATAATTATTTTAACCAATTTAATGTCCTAGGTGATTTTTATCACTGATTTATATTATCTATTGTAGCCATACAATTCAAATCAATTTCGACCAATCAGATCAAACCAAAATCAAACATGGCTATAGTATTTAATTATAAAGGAATTAAATAAATCTCTAAATCACATGTCACTTGCAAACCAACCCATTCCCCTAGCCTATTAATTTAATTAAAATGGCTATAGTCCCCTAATTATTGAAAAGCAATTATATTATTTTAATAATTAAATCCTATATTTCTAAATGAATTAAATAAGTTTATTTCATTTATTAATATTCCCTCAAACCCTAACCTAACCCATCTCAACCACTTCTACCCTGGGTTCTAACCC
>MU224300.1:1680065-1690941 GCA_018584345.1 Thuja plicata
AAGGCAATAGATCGATTTTAGCAGGTTTACTATGTTTTCCATGTTTTTCACTAACCCCAGGTTGCTAATATAATGATCTATTGATTGTTTGTGTATGATCCGACAGGTACCCATTTACACACGAACAGGATATGTTAGCAATAATGGGCCACTTTTTTGTGTATCATTTCTTTCTTCCAAAAAGGGTATATATGGTATTCTTTTAGTGAATGTCTCTTTTGATATTTATGGTTGACTTGTCATGTGTTGTTTGAAATTGATCCTTAGTGTCCTTTTTGGATAAGGATTTGAAGTCCTCTTAGCACCAATTATTTCTTGAAGTAATGGAGATGTCATATTAAATAAGGGGTTATTGATTTGTCCAAAGGTAGTCTTTCAAGGAATTTTAATAGTTAATTCCTTTCGTGGTCTCTTTGGCGTTACCTTTGTAGTCAGTTCATCCAAAAAAAATCCCCTCTACTTTCTCCAAAGTCAATTTTGATCAACCTTCTTTTTCTTTCTTTCACAAATCATGATCTTTCGATAATTTGGGATTTGATTTCTTTAAAACCTTGAAGTACCTTTTCGCATCTCTCATCATAATATATTCCAACATTTTTTTGTATTTTCTTGTCTTTAAGCGCTTCTTGAATTTCATCTCCAGGTAGATCTATGATGGATAGGTGACTCACTTATGACATATCCAAATCTAAATCTGAATTTGATGGGTCATTTGGTTCATTTGGAAATTTGGGGTGATGCATTCATTCCATTTTTTAGGATGGCTCTTGATGGAAATTGTTGATCTCTAAGTTTTGTTGTCTATTAGTTTCCCACACTTAGTCATAATCAAGGTAGGTTGGTCGGTCATCACTGTGACCAAGCCATCCCACTAAGGTTGAGACAGAGCAGTAGTTACTATCGAGCAAGTCAGAGGTCGTTGAGTACTCAATAGATGCGGAGCAAAATGATTATCGATTTCATAGAAGAGTTAGTGCCGAGCGACAACATATAGTTACGTCGAGCGAAACAATATTGATCGAGCACCAGTATTTGCCTATGCCAAGTAAAATAGATTGTGTATATGTGTTTGGAATGGCACAAACACCAAGTTAAACCATTTTGGTTGACTTCTATGGAGAATTTAATGATCATGCACAGAGATTTAATGCATTAATTATGGGTTATTTTTATAATCATGGATCCCTATGCAAGCCATGCAACCAATCAATATTAGGGATGTCTAAGTGTAAAAAGGTGATGGATCTAGATCATTGATCTTGATCTGGATGATCTACATATGGGATGCTTCAAACCCTAATTTGTGTGCAAAAATTGTATATTTTTAGATGCAGATGTGAAGAGCAAAGATCAAAAGTATATGTATGTTTTGCATATCTGAAGCATTGACTAGACAGAGTGACCGAGCAGAGCAGTGAAGAGAAGAATAGAGATAAATTGGATTGAGAGATTGGTTAAGAGTTGGAAAGAGGAGATCTGTTATCATCATTTGTAGTGCAGACCGAAGGATCAGGTACTGATACATTCTAGCAAGTGAATCAGCGTAAATCTCTTAATAGAGTGGTCCTAACAGGCCTTTGTAAATCTCTTAACCGAGTGCTTAATTTTCTATAAGTTTAAATCCTTTAACAAGGTAGATTGTATAAGTATGTAAGCTCTTAATAGGGTTGAACCCTCACAGGGTAGATCACCTGAAGTGATCAAAACTTTTTATCCCTAACAGGCACACTTTATTACTGCAGTAGTGAAAAATTATGGGTGTCATCCCCACCCCAGTTTTACCTTCAAGGGTTTCTGGGTTACTAAAATCTTTGTGTTATGTGTTCATGATTATATGTTAGATCTTTACAGCATTTCAGTTTATGTTTATGAATACATGGTTGAATCATTTTTTTTAGAATTGGTAGAAGTTTTATAGATCTAATTCACACACCCCTCTCAGTTACTGCTTTCCCATATTAGACTTCTAAAAATTGGTTTCAGAGCATTGTTATCTTAGAAAAATTCTAACCACTTGAGAGTTAAGATCTTGGAAATGGAGGCTTATAAGCTGGGAAAGGTCATTGAGAATCAGAAGATTGATATTCAACTAGCACTACAACAGCTTGAGATAGCTAGAGAAGAACTGAGGAAATCCTTAAAAGCTAGGAGGGAATTAGCAACTCAGATGAAAGATACTCAATATAAAGAAGAAGATATTGAAGGTATACTTGACAATGCATATTCAAAAGAAAGTAATGCAGCAATTGCAGATCTATTGGAGAAGAATAACACATTGAAAGAACAAGTCAAAAGTCTGAAGATAGAATAAGAAACTCAATCAATAACACTATGTGAGGTGATTGATCAAAAGAAGAAAGTTGAGGAAGTCAAGACTATGACAGAAGAAGACAAGAGACAGATGGCTACTAGACTTGATGAAAGGACTAGTGATGTGAAAAATCTCACAAATAATCAGTTGGACATGGTCAACCAACTATTATTTGCAAATCAAAAGATAAATAGAAAAGAAATTGAAATCACATATCTGAGACCTGAGAACAATCAACTGAAAAATGAGTTGAGATCTAAAAGAGAACTCATTGATAGGATAAAAAACAATTGAATGAATCATTGAGAAACTTTGAGGAACTTATTATATCACCAAGAAGGAATAATGAGACTTCTGGGCTTGGACATACCGAGCACCAGCCTTTCACTAAAGAAGGAGAATCATCAAAGAGTGGAGAACTGAGGAATGCAAGGCCGAAGAACAGCAAGCCTACATGTTATGACAGTGGGAAACCTAGTCACACAAAAAACATATGTCGAAGAAAGAATAGTAAGTCCAATCCTAAACCCAAATTTAATGGATATTATTTTAACTGTAAGAAGCATGGACATCAAGCACATGAATGCAAGTCAAAAACTAGCAATACACCTACTTCACCTAGATTCCAAGGACATTGCTACAATTTTCATAAATTTGGTCATAGAACCCAAGACTGCATATCTAGTGCAAAATCCAAATGGACATCCAAGAAACAAGGAAATGCACTGAGGAAAGGTAACACAATTAAATAGGATTATAATACAAAACACAGTTGTCATTATTACAATGAATATGTTCATGTTGCAGAGAATTGTATTAGTACACATTTTAGAGGTAAATCCAAGAGTTGGATGAATAGAAGTATGGTCTGCTATAGTTGTCACAAGATCGGTCAAAACAAGAGAGATTACAAGACCAGAGCCCTGATACCTACTGTTGTGTAGATAAAGAATCAGATGAATCTGATATGGAGAAAGAAAGAATAAGTGAGCAGTAGTGGATCCAGTGAAGTCGAGATCACCCAATCCAATGGGTCAGGTGATCACACTACTTCCAATTAAGTAGAAAGGTATGTAAGGAACTATTTTCTTAAATGTTATATTTTACACCAGTTCCTAACATAAGATTTATTAAAATCCATATTTGCATAAGTTAAGATGTATTAGGACATATCTGAGGCAAGAACCGAGCAAGAGATTTGTAGTGAATATTTGATGTCAAGCATCAGTATCAGCATATGTCGAGCTTCCATACCGACCGAGTTGATATGTCGACTGAGTGTCAGTAGCGATCGAGTCACTTTTCTGACTGAGTGGTGTGTGATAACTAAGCTATTTAATCAAGGAATGAGGATAGTTGTTATCCACCTACCACTGCACAAAGCATTTATTGAAGACCTAATCTGATTGTTTGAGGGTATATAATGAATTCAAACGTTCATTCTTCATTTCACACAGTGATTAGATTTTGTAGAGCACTTCAAAAGGCTATTCAAGAGCAATTTGAGTAGATTTTGAAGAGATTTCACCTATGTATCATCGGCAAGTGTTGAGAAGGTTCAAGACCCGTTGTTGCTGAGTTACCCAGAATCTGCTTTGTGAACCATAACTTGCAGAAATGGAAGTCAGTTCATCCATTGGTGTGAAAAGACAAAACAAGGTAATGATTAATTGTTGTTTAGTTGGTCAAGAGCGACATGTGTGCACTACCAAATTTTTGAGTCATTCCTAAAACTGCGATGAAGGGAGATATTACGAGAGCACTATCATCAATTTCACCCCAGGTACTCATGATCTATGATGTGCGAGCATGTTATATGTGTGAAGTTTGAGAAGTTGGAAACTTTGAATTGAGGAAAGCTTATGATAAATAATGTGAAAATGGATTTTGAAGGTTGATCATTAGCACATTGTCGAGAAAGGATTAGTATGTGCCCTATACTTCACGCGCGACTTTAAAGTCGAATGGATCACGATTGTGTTAAGTAGAACACATGACATGTGTCTATGGTTGGAAAATGGAACAGTAATGATAACCAAAGACATTATTCACCAATTTTATGGTTATCCCATTGTGTAAGGTAAGCATACCATGCACTGTCAGAAAAAGGAAGATATTGAAAAGTTCACTCTTGCCGAGTGGAACAAATGAGGAATGACAATTTCTACGATCACAGATCCAGAAATTGATTTTGGATTCAGAGTCATTGCACACAAATTTTATCATTCCAGTAGATTGGATAGTGTCCCATGTGTAGCAGTTGATCAAGCATGGAAAATAATGAAAAGGATCATACTTATGATCTTTTCGAGTTACAGATGACTCAACTTGCCAAGAACCTATCAGTGATTAGGAAGGCAAAGAACTCTATGTGTAAGTTTGGTTCCTTACTTGTTTGTATATTATTCTATGTACAAAATACTTTTCCTAAAATAGGAGATGTAGTATAGAGTCAGGACCGACCAATAACAGTTTAGATTAATGAGTTTATTTAGCAGTTAGGAGAGAATTTTGACACTGTCATGGGTAATTATTTTGTGGAGCTCAAGAAAAGGATGAGATTAAGGAGCAGAATCTTGGTATTACTAGTGGAGAAACATTATACTGATGTTTTCTTTATAGTTGATACTTATAACACTTATGTGCAAGCTATAGTACCGAGGGTAGAATGGCTAAGGCCATTACCCTGTGAAGTAAACATAGATGAACATCTGCAGCTATCACATCTCTACTTGCAGAGGAAGTTGATAGAAAGGCCAAGAGATTTGGAAACTATGATGAAGTTAAATCAAAGATAACTAAAGAGTTGAAAGATGCAACAATGGAGAGGAAGAGAAAGAAATTTGTGAAAAATCTTGAGAATATGCTAGGAGAAGAAGAAGAGGAGGATGCACCAGTACAAATAACACAAGGTCAAGGAGAAGACAAATCTAGTGATTCTAAGGAAAGTGAAGAAGATGATGTGGAAGTGGAAAAAAAGGGCAAGAAAGTGATGGTTGTCGAGCCAACCAAGAAGAGGATTTCATGGCATAAATCTACTCCTCTTGTCACATCTTGACTGAGAACCAAAGTATCTACAATTACTATATATGTCGAGCCACCAAAGAAGAAGTTGGTAAAGAATGTTGAAGGGGTAATCTTAGGGAAGAGAAAACAAGTTCAAACTGAATCTGAGTTGAGCCACCCTAAGAGGAAGCCAAGGAGAAAATATATTATGGGGAAAGATGAAGAATTGATAGAAACTTAGGACATCAGCAAGTTCAAAGTTTCAACACATAGACATCCTTCTAATGTTGATGAAATTTGTCACAACCTCAGGAATTCAACAGGTTTGTCAGGTTTCAAGTTTATTAAGTTTGAGAAATTAAGCAAATTTGATAAGGCAAAAATAGAAGAAGTTATGATGGACATGTTAGTATCATATTGTGTGTGATTTTTGTACCTATTTAAGAAAGACACAACACTTCAATAGATCATTGCATTAGCTAAAAAGGGGTTAGATGAGCATATAAAACCAACTAATATCGACCTATTCCTTTCTAACTAAGAAGAGTGTGATTAATAACACAATAGCCCTCATATTATGCTACTATTAGTGACATATACGACTTAGCATGAAAGATTTGAATTAAAACAAGCTATTTAATCATTAAGCAATGCATTCTAGCTCTAAAAATGGACATTATAACAATGCATGGTAATGAAGCTATGAAGTGAAAATGAAGCTATCTAAATCTTAACAGCATAACAATGTATTTTCTAATATGAGATGAAGGCTCATTTGCTCTCAATAATGTCTTCTATTTATAGAAGAACGAGGAGAGAGAGGGGGACAAGGTGCATTAATGAGTTGAGGAACTCATTAATGGTGGTGTAAGAGAAATAAATGCCTTGGGCATTTAATAGGCATGGAGGAGACATGGGCTTAAGGAATCTTCAATAATGAGACATTAATGAGAGCCTTAAAGAAGCATGGGAAGGGTGTAAGAGAGTGGCTTGAGAAAGTAGACTTGAGGGCAGGAATCTTGAGATTCTTTGACTTTCTCAAGTGGGTGGAGTTGTTAATCATTCCTTAATGGAATGTGACAACATTAGGAGGTGGGTTAGGATAGAATTAGAATTAGGATTAGATTAGCATGGGGGGAATAGGTTGGGATGGGTTAGAACCTAGGGTAGAAGTGGTTGAGATAGGTTAGATTGAGGTTTAGGGGAATATAAATGAAATGAATTATTTGACATAATTCATTTAAATATATAGGATTTAATTATTTAAGCATTTTAATACTTTTTAATAATTAAGGGGACTATAGCCATTTTAATTAAATTAATTGGGCTAGGGGAATGTGTTCATTTGCAAGTGAGCAATTGATTTAGGGGTTTATTTAATTCCTTTATAATTAAATACTATAGCCATATTTGAATTTGATTTGATTTAATTGGTTTAAATTGATTTGAATTGTATGGCTATAATAGTTAATATAATTCAGTGGTGAAAATCACCTAGGAAATTAAATTTGATTTAAAATGATTTATTGCAACGTAACATTGTTATGACATAATTGGGGGTATGATCACACTTAGGGAAAATAGGGTCTATAGTCGGAACAGACCAAATCTCGCTGGTTACATTTATCCCTCTTTGAATTTATGTGCGAGCAGCGCATTGATTCAAAGAAAGTTTTTGATTTTGAATTAGAAAGATTGAGAATTCCATTCTTGGTTGTCGAACAAAATGTTGACGAGATCAGTCTCGCACTTGATCGAACTAAATTGATAGAATTGATTTTGAACTTGGTTGTCATACAAAGGTCAATAAAAGATCTTAAAGATACCAATTCTGAACTTGGTTGTCATCCAAAGATTGGTAATACTGCTTCTGAACTTGGTTGTCGTCCAAAAGTCAGTAAGAAGCTGCCAGGAGCTTAATAAGAATCTTTTAAAAATGAGGAAACACAAGATATCCAACTTATGAGAACCAAATCTTTCTATCCAATAGTTCTGACTTAGTCAAGGAAACTGCCATGCCCCTAGTTTGTTTGATAACAAAGTCATTTTAATGTTGTTTTGAGAAAAAATTAATTGATGATAGTATGATCATGCTCCCTAGGGAATGAAATCAGAGGAAAAAAATAAAATATCTTTGATTGAAAGAACATATCACTTGCAGGAAGCGATTAAGGCAAGAAAGAATGGAGTAGAAGAACTGAAAAAGAGAGGGTGTTTAAGAATAAACACATGGTAACCAAGTTAATTACATGAAAATGTGAGTGGTGAGACTGATAAAATGATGTCAGACCAAGATTTATGATAAAATGTGCATTCTGACAGATTCTTGGAACAAATGAAGCAAATCTACATTTTTTTCAGAACCGTCGCAAAAAATAGTACTGTGCTGCTGAAAACATCGTAGGAACCTTCAATTTGGTTCCTGATTGATTAAAAAGAGAACAAAAATGTAGTTTCAGTTTCCTAGGAGGAGTTTTGGAACTCCTAAATAGCTCAAAAGACCAATATATAGCTCAAAAATTACCATTTTACTATTCATTTTCACTTTTACCCATAGTAATTCTGAGAGCTCTACAGAGAAGATGGTGTTCCCCATGAGGAAGCATTGTTTCATGATGAGCCATCGGTACCAGCGCCCAGCCGACTACCCACCTCCGGTAAGTGCTCGTAAAACTACCTCGTGAATTTTGTAAATTTGATTTTTACGCATTTTTGTAGCTTTTATAGCCATTTCATTTTTGGGTCGCATCTGGGATTATGGATCGCACCCTGTTAAACCCGTGTCGCATCTGGTATTTCCCAGATTGTGTCCTATTCTTCCAGTTTTGGGCATCGCATCCAAGATACTCTAGATTGCATCTAGTTTCTCTTTTTTAGGCTTAGTTTTGGGTCAAAATTTTAGTTTGGTCGCACCCTGTTAATGTAGGATCGTACCCTGCATTCTGGATCGTATCCTAATTTTCCAGGATCGCATCCTATTTTTCTAGGATTGCATCTGGTAAAAGAGATCACATCTTGATTTCTAGAATCACATCTCATTTTTGGACTTAGAAATTTATTTTTTCTGAATTGTGTGTCTGATGCGGATCTGTAATCAGTTAGTTGATTCATATTTCTGTGCTTGTAGCTTAGATAGAATACTGAGTTATCTTTGTTTTTGTCAAAACAGGTTGATTTTGAGGTAGTCACCTTTTGAGGCACATATCCAGGACGTGTGCTTGCTTTGTCTGGATTCTTGACGACCGATGAGAAGGTGATAGTAGTCCACTGTGGATTACGTTCATTGATAGGTTTACCTGATATAGGGCTAAACTGAGGGTTGTTGACTGCTCTTGTCAAGAGATGACACTCAAAGCACAACACTTTCCATCTCCCAACCGGGGAGATGATAGTTACTTTAGAGGATGTATGGCGCATACTCCATGTTCCTATTATGGGCCACGAGGTGCGCTTCAAGTCCACATCTGCCGTGGCGATTGGTGTAGCTCGTCGATACTTCCAGGATGATATAATTGACAGCAAATACTTGTCTTGGGATTACATGGTGGATCATTGTGATCAGTTATCTGTGTACATGGCAGGCTTGATTGGTGGCATTTTGATGACTGACAGAGGACAGCATGGTTTTATGATCGGTTGGGTGGACATGCTTGAGCAGATGGTTGTCTAGAAATGGAGATTTGCATGGGGTAGCTGCATTCAAGCCCATATGTACCAGTAGCTTCATGAGATCATGTACCACTATACCCAGAGCATAACTGTGGGTATCTTGATCCTTCAGATCTGGGTCTAGGAGCATATCCCTACGACATGGTCAATAGTTGATAGGCAGTGGGCACTGGAGTTCCCATATGTATTTATGTATGCAGGTCTTATTCAGTAGCCCCATCTGGGCAAGGCAGAGTACTAGGGCAGACTCTTCGATGATATGAAAGAGGTCGTATGGCGACCATATTTAGATTGCAAGGAGTGGAATTCAGATGCCAGGTAGGTACCATTTTTGTTCCAGAGATGGTATCTCATTGGATGGACCAGATATATTGTAGAGCGGTTCGCACGCACCCGAGTCCTCAAACAGTATGGTCGTCGGCAGGGTAGGACACAAGATATTACTGTATATGCACGGGTCCGAGATGAGACACCACTATGGGGTGTCCAACTGCAGTACGACACAGCTCATCAGGAGATCCAAGACATGGTTAGAGTAGACTGGGACCTTCGCCTTGATGTTGCTGATGCAGGTGTTTTTGATGGGTATGCTGCAGAGATGCTTCAGTATCTGTTTCCATGTTTCACCGTGCCAGAGGAGCCCATTTCTCGCATTGAGGAGCTGATTGATTATGATCTGGATGAGCGTTCTGCCAAAGGGAGGGGAGGAGTATAGAGAGATAGGGGTAGAGGCCAATATGGAGGGAGGGATGGAGGCTGATATGGAGGGAGAGATGGGAGATGACCTCCTCCAGATGAGGGTGATGATGGCAGAGATACAGGGGTGGTGGTGTCATAGTATGCTATACAGAGGTTACTAGTGGCAGTGGAGAGGGCCGATGCACCTGCTTCAGATTTGTTTCCCCTAGGATGGACCTAGGGCTATTATTGACAAGAGAGCAGTAGAGGTAGAGGCAGCAGCAGCAGAGATAGTCGGATAGAGGACATGATAGATCACAGGATAGGTCATCTAGTCAGGATGTAAGAAGGGGATCTAGTAGGGATGGGGACGCTCTTTCGCAATGCGAGTAGGAGAGAGAGTCGCTGAGGGCACAAATTACAGCTCTAGAGGTGAGAGCCACAACAGCAGAGTCTAGGCTTGCCATATCAGATGCCTTGCTTGTAGATAGGGACAGGAAAATGGAGAGACTCCGAGTAGAGAGAGACATAGAGGCCTGTACAGCCACTCATCAGGGTCAAAGGGCCACATACTGCTATGCTCTTTATCATGTGGAAGTGTTGGAGGGGCAGAGAGCAGTGTCATTTTCATGAAAATCCCAGCATTCTGAGGGGGCAATGCCTCCTCAACCTCCAGTTGTATCTCCTCCTCCTCCTCCAGATCAGGGAGAGGGGGGAAGCCAGAGCTGAGATCATTGCATTAGCTAAAAAGGGGTTAGATGAGCATATAAAACCAACTAATATCGACCTATTGCTTTCTAACTATGAAGAGTGTGATTAATATCATAATAGCCCTTAGATTATGCTACTATCAGTGACATATATGACTTAGCATGAAAGATATGAATTAAAACAAGTTATTTAATCATTAAGCAATGCATTCTAGCTCTAAAAATGGACATTATAACAATGCATGGTAATGAAGCTATGAAGTGAAAATGAAGCTATCTAAATTTTAAGAGCATAACAATGTATTTTCTAATATGAGATGAAGGCTCATTTGCTCTCAAAAATGTCTTCTATTTATAGAAGAATGAGGATAGAGAGGGGGGACAAGGTGCATTAATGAGTTGAGGAACTCATTAATGGTGGTGTAAGAGCAATAAATGCCTTGGGAATTTAATAGGCATGGGGGAGACATGGGCTTAAGGAATCTTCATTAATGAGGCATTA
>MU224300.1:1713325-1724485 GCA_018584345.1 Thuja plicata
GAATTATAAAGTTGTATTTGCAAGTGAGGAATGTTTATCTAGTGATGCATAATCTCATTTTCCAGTGAGGTATTTTATGTAGCCAGTGAGGCATTTTCGAGAAATTTTTCATCCCTATGAGGATTTTCCACTCATGAAAAATTATGTTATGGTTTCTCATTATTTGTGGTCTATTTGATCTGCAAAGTTTAAATTGATACTCTTATGAATATTTCAACATATTGAGTTTCAATGATGTCTTCATTTTTTGTGATCTTATTATGTTCTCTATGCTCATTCATGTTAGACAGCTTTGCATGCATAATGTTATACTCGTTAATTGTATTCTTTTGAAACTTGCATTCTACATATTCAAAGAGTTGAAAGATTAATTCAAGGTCATTTTGAACTGGTGTACCACTGATTCACCCCCCCTCTCAGTGGAATTTTACTCCAACAATAGTGCCCCAAGAATTCTATAGTTAGGTACAGAACACCCAAGGCGTTCTCTACCTTCTAAATCAGTCTCAGAACCAAACCATGGGTTAGTATTGTTATTTAGTTATTGTTTCAAGTCATTTCAGGTTACTTTATGATTAATGTCTATTTGATTTTGTTGAAATTTGTCATTTAAGATTATTTGGCCTTCCATCTTTCATCATCCTATTATCAACTTCTCTTAATCAATCACAACGAAGGATCATTGCACATGCTTAGCGCTTAACTCCTACTTGAGCCTAATGGGTCATCTTTGTTCGGATTGTGCAATAAGAAAAGAGGAACAATCCACATTGACTCTATTTTCCTATTGTACTTTTTGGCGAACCCAACTCATAACATTTCCACTTCTGATTTGGTTCTTACGTTTGATTTGTTTACATGATATTATTCCATTTTGTGCATTTATTTTTAGTCTTATTTTTGTATTCATTGATAAAAAAGATAAGAAAAAAGTGCATAATGGTTTCATAGATCTATTTCATTCTTGCATTACATTTTCACATTTTAAAAATAATAAAAATCCAGAAATATTTATTTTTATGCATAATTTGCGTGTTTAGATTAGTCTGTTTTATATTCTATTTCATTACAGTAGCTTATTGCATTACAAAATGTTTGATTTCCTTGCACAAAGATTTATTACCTGTGATGATCCATTTAGTAGTGAAGACTTTGATATGATGGATGAAGTCCTTCATGACTTCATCTCTACTAAGCCTTCCTTTCAACCTCCTAAATTATATTTTTTCCAAAATTTGACTAATGTGATAGAAGGAATTAGGGTATATAACAATCCCCTTTATGAACCTCTCATTTATTCCTCTCCCAAAGCTTATCTCCCTCATGAGGATTGGTGTAGAGGCACCTTGACCTATGAGAATTATAAGACCCGTACGGCTTGAGAAATCAATGGATATGAATCGACTAATGGTGAGTTCCAATTTAGCAATGTTAATGGTAGATAATAGACAGTTGATATTATCATCATGGGAATATGGAAAGAATATGAGCCTCTAACTTGGAATTAATCAAGAAGAGCAATGAGATATGTAGTTTTAAGAATGGTTCGATAGAGATTCAAGAAAGATAATGAAGAGTTTGCAGATCTAGAGAATGTGTTTTGATGTCCTCTGTATCAAGGATGTATTGATGCAAGATTTAACACTTCCCTCAATGATCTCCCTCTTTGGGATGAACCATTGGAGAATTATGTTGATAATTCTCTTGATATGTACCTCCCCCATGAGATTCCCTTGATGTAAGAGGAGGATATTATGGAGGAAGAGGATTATATATTTACTATTTCCTTAAATGATACTTCCCCTTTTATTCATTTCGATGAACTTTCCTTTAGAGATGAAGCGTTAATGATTTATGTTTGTCCCTCTCCTAAATTTTTTCATGAAAATACATTAGAATAAGAGGATGATATCCTTGATTCTCTCCCTTTTCCAAATGAATATTTTGAGAAAAAAGAACCTAATCAAGTCGATACTGTTAAAGATACTCCTCAATATAAAACCAAACCAATGATTATTGTAAAAGGTGGTACACAACCTGATTACCATACAATACCATACTAATATAACAATAATCTTCAAGAAGATTATTCGGGAACATTATACTTCACACCAACCCATTTGTAGTAAAAATAATATCCCTACATTTGAGACCCAAACACCTTACTTTAGCAAATGTCTAGATATTGGTTAGGCCTCTTTAAATTTTAATCCAATTCCACCCAAAATAAACCCTTATCTTTTCATATTCCAAACCTTGATTATGGACATGGTATAGGATGTTTGCAACAAAGTATTGAGACCCATGAGATATATACATCACACTTTTTCAAAGAAGCTCTAGGTTTCCAACCTCCGTGTTTGTCCAATCAATCTATAAATTCTTCTCCTAATGTTTCATCACAACAAGAGAATATTTTGTTTGAGCTTTTCAATGCCAACTTAATTACTCTTCCTTTGAAAATAAATAAATAAATTGTTGGAAAACCATGGATAACTTAATTGTACTGGTAAAAATATTAAATCAAACTGATAAACTAAACACCAATAAATATGAAAGCACAAAAGAAACACCATACACAATGAACACCAAATTTACATGGAAACCCAAGATGGGAAAAACCACAAAGAAGATAATTCTCATGAATAAGAATACTCGTTAAGGTGATTTTTAACTTTCTCATTGTAGCTAATGCTTACTATCAATCGGCCTCACTACCCTGGTTAAAAAAACAACTATCA
Organism: Thuja plicata; assembly: GCA_018584345.1. Classification (NCBI taxonomy): domain Eukaryota; kingdom Viridiplantae; phylum Streptophyta; class Pinopsida; order Cupressales; family Cupressaceae; genus Thuja; species Thuja plicata. The sequence goes on from MU224300.1 coordinate 1,716,067, forward strand.
CAACCAACAACTAACTGTCAATACAAGAGGCTCACTGCCTATGAAAACTGGCTAACTGCCAAAAAGAGTATTGATAACAACAAATCCACCACAGATGTAAGCAACACCATTTTTTTGCCTTCAGTAACACATGCTCGCACAAATAATATGATGTTTTGAGTTGTATTTTGTCTTTGTACGCTTGCATACATACATCTCAAACAATATCATCTTCTATATATATATATATATATATATATATATATTGATTCATTTAACATCCAGGTCAGCCTAACATAATTTGAAATTGTTGGAATTTTTATTGTTTGAGGCGTTGACATTCATGTTTTTTTGGTGATGTCAACATATGTTTCAGTTAGATACATTAGAAGTTTCAGAAAGATTGGTTATCAAATGAACAAGTGAGATTGATAAATGTGTACGGACAATGTACAACATGTGAGAGTATGCAAGCACAAATCTGTGTAGAGGGATGAGTGTATACCTTATGTCTAAGGTTTCTAGATCTTATGTTTGTATTTGCATGAGTTATAGTTATTTTGGTAAAGATTGATTACAGTGCAGTGACAGAGGATTATGACAGAGATGGTCTATGAGTTTTTGGGATAACTTGGATGTGAGCATGAGTTATGATATGAGAGATTAAGGAATGATAAAAGATACATGAGATAAGATTATTTGTGAGCCTTGGGTTTTTGGATTCCTAATGACATCAGATAAGTCGTGTGGACTAACAAAGACCTATTTAGGGCCGACTACAAAGATGTAGCTTACTTTATGATATGCAAGTGTGAATTATGGATCTTGGCTCGTAACTAATGATTTATATTTTTAATTACTTTTGTAAGATATCGTTTGTATCTTAGCAAGGTTCTGTGTAATTTTTTGTGCATTGGGGAAGTCTTAACAGGCTGACCTAATTTCTTATTGTATCTTGTATAAAGGAAAGAAGTGTCTTGATGTGTAAATGTATGGATTGGATGTATTGGATGTTGCGAGCATGTAGATGTAAGTTATGTTGGATGTAGAGAAATGATTATGTTTATAATGCACTTCATTGGAACTATATAAGAAAATAAATTTTCTATCAGTTAGTTCATTGTTATAAGTGTACTTTTATACTTCTCTTTGGACAATGAATCCAGAAGGTGGGTTTAATCTTTAGGAGGTGGATTTAACCTTCACTTTGGGTAGCGTGCTTGGGAAGTGAGCTCATCATTTCATTCAACTCCTAACAGGGTTGAGAAGAATCCTAACAAGGTTTGTCTTTTAACAAGGACTTGTACTGGATGTAATAATTAGCTCCTAATAGGGCTAGATCTCCTAACATGAATACAATATTTATAGTGCATTATTTGTGGGTTTTAATTCCCACCAGGGTTTTTCCATTAACAAGGTTTCCTCAACAACAAAATACTTGTGTTATGGTGTTGTTCTTGAAGTGTTCATATTTGCATTAAGTAATTGGTTTAAAGTTTAAATTTTAAATATTTGGCATACAACTGATTCACCCCCCCTCTTAGTTGTATTATTCTTAACAGAAATAGATGCACATATTCATCATTTTAGTTTCCAGTGGGAGGGGCCACCACCTCGAGCATGCCTCTGAGATATTCAAAAGCATCTTTTGGAAAAGGTTTAGTAAATATATCTACTATTTGTTCCTTGGTGCTCATATATTCTAGTTTAATCTCTTTATCTGCTACCTACTCCCTCAAGAAATGATACTTAATATAAATATGTTTATTCTTTGAATGCATTACAGGATTCTTTGACACATTCACTATGCTGGTGTTATCACAATGGATAATCACTGGATCTTTGAAAATTATTCCAATGCCCTTCAGCATTTGTTTCATCTAAATGACTTGTGTACAGTTTATTGCAGCAGCAACATACTCTGACTCAGCAGTAGATTGAGCAATACAGTTTTGCTTCTTGCTCAACCAAGAAACCAACCTTTTCCCAAGTAAAAATGCACCACCACTTGTACTGTTCTTGTCATCCATATTACCTACCCAATCAACATCAGTAAAAGTCTACAATGTAAAATCGTCATATTTTTCATACCATAATCCATATTCTATTGTTCCTTTAAAATATCTGAAAATTCTTCTCACAGCAATAAATGTGTCTCTTTAGGATCTGCCTGATATCTAGCCACAATTCCAACTACATTGGTAATATCTGGTCTAGTGTGTGTTAGTTATTGTAGACCTCCAATCATTGATATGTACTTAGTCTAAACAAAACTTTGAGTCTCATCACTTTTAGTCAGTTTGTTTCCTGTCACCATGGGTGTTCCAATAGGTTAACAATCTTCCATTCCAAATTTGTTCAACATTTCCTTAAGAAACTTGGTCTCAGATATAAATATTCCATTCTTACTCTGATTAATTTGCAAACCAAGAAAAATTTTCATCTCACCAATCATTGACATTTCAAACTCATTCTTCATTTCTTTAGCAAACTTCTTACTCATTTTATCATTGCCTCCAAAAATGATATCATCAACAAAAAATTCTATAATTAAGATTCCATCTTCATCAGTTCTCAACTACAAATTACTGTCTGCATTACCTTTTCTAAAACCAAGATGAAGTAGATGTTTATCCAGTCTTGCATACCATGCCCTTGGTGCTTGTTTCAGTCCATACAGTGCCTTCTTCAGTCTGCAAACCATGTTTTCATCATTTGTCAAAGGAATACCATCAGGTTTCTCAATGTACACTTCTTCTAAATCACCATTCAAGAATATTGACTTCACATCCATCTGATAGACTTTAAAATCTTTATGTGCATCATAAGCAAGGAATAGTCTTACAACTTCCAATCTAGCAACAGGTGCAAATGTTTCTTCATAGTCTATACCTTCTTGTTGTGACTAGCCTTTACATACCAGTCTAGCTTTGTTTCTTACCACTGTGACTTCCTCATCCATCTTGTTTCTGAAAACCCATTTAGTGCCAATCACATTTTTGTTCTTAGGTCTTGGAACCAATTCCCAAGTATTGTTTTTCTTTATCTACTCTAGTTCTTCTTCCATGGATTTAGTCCAAGATTCGTCTCTACATGCTTCATCAGTAGTCTTTGGTTCAACTTGAGAAATCAAACAAATTTCATCTCTAGCTTTGGATCTAGTCATCGTCCCTTTGTTTGCATCACCAATAATTTGATCTTTAGGATGATTTTTCTTGACATACCTTGGTGTCTTCAATATCTTAGTAGCTTTAGTATGTTCTTCTTCTTCAATCTCATTCTCAATCATCAAGGGTCCTTCAGGTTCAGCAACAACCTCTCTTGTTTCTTTTATTTGACCACAATCATATATTCTTTCCTGAATTTGAAACTTTTCATCTATCCTCACATTGGTGCTTTCAATCAATTTCCTTTGTCTCAGATTGAAACATTTATATGCATTACTCTTGGTGGAATAACCAAGAAATATTCCTTCATCACTTCTAGCATCAAACTTGCCTATCTCATCATCTCTTTTGATATAACATTTACTTCCAAATATTCTAAAATATTTCACAGTAGGTGTATGATCAAACCATAATTCATAAGGAGTTTTACTTGTACCTTCTCTGGTCTAAATTCTGTTAAATGTGTACCCAGCAGTGCCAACTGCTTCTCTCCAGTGAACATGTGATACATTTCCTTCCAGCAACATAGTCCTTGCAGCATCTAATATGGTTTTGTTTCTTCGCTCTGCTATCCCATTTTTTTGTGGAGTTATAGGGGCTGAATTATGTCTGTGTATTCCATTTTCTTCACACTATGTATTGAATAGCTTCAATGTAAACTCTCCTCCTCTGTCTGATCTCAAACACTTCATCTTTAAACTAGATTCATTCTCAACTTTTGCCTTGAATAACTTGAACTTGTCAAATGCTTCAGATTTCTCTCTAAAATATGTAGCCCACATCATTCTAGAAAAGTCATCAACAAAAAGTATAAAATACCTTTCACCATAGTATGATCTTATTCTTGTAGGACCACACAAATTTGTATGCACCAGATCCAAACTCCCTTTTGCTGAATAATCTTTTCTCTTGAAAGCGCTTCTAGTCTGTTTCCCCATACCACATTCTCTACACATAGTGTTAGATGGCTTTAGAATTCTAGGTAGATCTCTTACTACTTTTGTCATACTTTCCTTCACAATGTTATCAAAATTAACATGACAAAAACTTTTGTGCCATAACCAACTGTCATCAACCTTCACAATAAAACAAGAAGCTTCATATGTGTTTAGTTCAAATACATTACCTCTAGATTTAGTACCAGATGCTATCAAGTCTCATGTTTTACTCTTGATAGAACATTTCCCATTGATGAAGTTCATTTGATAACCCTTATCCACTAGCTATCCAGCACTCAACAAATTATGCTTAAGTCCATCAACAAGTAATACATTGTCAATGTTAGTCTTTCCATCCAAAGAAATAGATCCAATTATAATAATAAGTTTAGGAGTATTGTCATCAAATCTAACAACACCCCCATCTGATGACATGTAATTGATTGAATGTTTGATAATGTTAAGTTGAAGATAATGCAAGGCATTAAATCAGTTAATGGTTTGTATTATCATTGATGTCAACTTGATATAATCTATACGGTCATGTACATAATGCCAAAGACTTCAGAGAATCAATGGAACAAAGGTTATGCTTTCAACAATGCATAAAAGTCAAGTATTCACTAAGTGACAGACAACACCGACGGAGTGAACACCATCAGTAAATCCATAGAAGAAAAGTCACAATGATACCCGATGAGAAGAATCCAGTGTTGCCCGACAAAGCAAAATCACAAGATGCTTGACAAGCTGAAAATAGAGTTACCCAACGAGTAAAATCCATTGATTCCTGATGGACGGAGATCCTGAAGCTGACTGGAGTCACATCGACAGAACTAGCAGTTGTAACCGACGGAACAGAGAGTTTAGAAAATGACAAAATATCTAGCTAGCAAGAGCTAAAGATAGACTTAACTGGTTGTTTTCATTATTTTATTCGACCAAAGTTAAGTGATTGATTTAAAGAAGATTTGTATAGTTGGCAAGAAGATAACTACGAGATAAATCAGGATTTATGATTTAAATCAAATTGGTTGGATTATTTTTCACGCCAAGAATCAAGAATCAAGAAACAGTGACTATCATGTCTATATAAGAGACAAGCTTAATTCATTTCCAATGACATATATGACATTCACAGAAAAGGGATTAAGGGGAGAGAATAAAAGAAGATGCTGAAGGAGAAACTGATGAAGGATAACTTCATACAGTACTAAGAAATCAAGCTAAAGGAAGAGCTAAGGAATTCTGCAAACACCGACAAACAGTGAGCACAACATCACAGGGTAGAAAGTGTGGAGCACAAATAATTGAATTGATATATTGATCAGAGAGGTAATGTACTTAAATAGATTTGAAAATCTACAATTCAAGTTGCATTAGAAATAGGTCATTTTGTTTCAATTTAACCATTGAAGCATCAAGTCTCTTAACAGAGCAGGACTTAACAGGCTTATATATATTGAGGTACATCCCAAGGAGTGCCAAAAAGGTTGATTCATGAAAGTAGCACTAGATTTTCCTAAAGCCTATTGACAGTCTAAGAAAGAGGCTGATTCAAGGATGGTAGCAAACTAAGTTGCCCGATACTAAGTGACAACCTATATGTATAAAATCCTCTAACAAGGTCACACCTAACAGTGTGTTTGTAACCTTTAACAAGGTTGGGTCTTAATAGGACTCACTTTAGAAGAGTGAAAATTTGGGGTACCGGTCCCAGTGGTTTTTCCCTCAATAGGGTTTCCATGTTAAAATCCAAGTGTTATGTGTGTATGGTTTATTACTTTACTATTTTACATTTCACATATGAATTTTTGGATATATCGGTATACTCTGCTTATTTACTGTATTTTGGTAAATAGTTATCCTGCATGTCGGTAATCAAAGAGAATAAGGACAAACAAGGAAAACCGATAGACAATTAATCATTATAAGTATTTCATGGCATGCATCTTGTAGGGACTTAATAATCTGAGATTTATTTGATTGGTGGTTAGTGATTAAAGGATAAATTTTTGAGGCCACCGATTCACCCCCCCCTCCCCCCTCTCAGTTATTACTAACAATTGGTATCAGAGCTTGTGTGCTTAGAAGGAAGGTTTAAAGACCTAAGTCAAAGATCACAAGATGAACAGACGAGATGTGCCCAAGTTGAACAAAGATAATTTTTCTTCATGGAAAAGAAGAATAAGACTCCACCTATCAGGTATTGGTAATGATGTTACTCAATTCCTTGAAACAGAATATGTGTTGCCCACAGGAACACCAAATGTTGAACAAATGAGAGAGAAGCATGAACATAACGTCATGATGATAGAGCTTGCTTCCTCACTCTTTGATGTTGAATTTGAAGATGTCAAAGAATGAAAATTTGCAAAGAAGATGTGGGAAAAATTGAAGCTTGTACATGGTGGTGACAAAAATGTTTTGAAAGCCAAGGCAAAGAGCCTTAGAGGAAATTTTGATGATCTCAAAATGAAAGAAGGAGAAAACATCACTTAGTATAGCACAAGAATTAAAGAGGTTGTCAATGTTATCTGAGGAGTTGGAGGTATACTAGAAGAAGATATAGTGGTAAGTAAAATTCTAAGAACCTTACTACCTACCTATGCTATTAGACTACTTGCCATTCAAGAAATTAGAGCAGTAGAAAATAGCAATGTTACTCTAGACAGTTTAATTGGAAGACTAATTTCATTTGAAATGAATAACTTTGATAATAGTGTCTTTCCAAACATAGAGTCTACATTCAAAAATTCTATAAGATTAAGTAAATCAAGTCACAGAGACACTATAAGAAAAGATAGTGATAGTGAAAATGAAGTAGATGATCTTGATGAAATTGAAGCACTTATGGCCAGAAGAATGCAGAGAGGCAAAGGTAAATTACAACTTGTTTATTTTAATTGCAAAGAGATTGGACACTTTGCTGCAAGATGTACTAAAAAAAGAAAAGATGACAGAAGTAATGATAGATCTTTTGAAAAAAGGTCTGACAGAGGTGATCACAGAAACTACCGACAATCAGAAAGAAGAGATACCCGAGACTACAAGGACAAAGGAAAGAAGGTCAGCTACCTAGAAAAATGAAAGGATGATGATACTAACACCGAATATGATGAAGATATTGAGATGGTGTTTGTGGCTATAAAGGATGATTAAGATGATGATGAAGAAAGGTATGTAGAAACAGCTCTCATATCTAAAATTAGTAAGAATGATGTTTGGATCATAGATAGTGGCTGCACTCATCATATGACCGGTGATAAACAAAAGTTTGAGACTTTTGAATACTACAAAGGCGGATCAATAAGAATGGGAAATGACACACCTTATCTAGTTGAATAATTCAGGTCACAAAGTAGCATTTGAAAATAAGAAGGCAAAAATCTTCAACAAATCTAGAAATCTGATTGGTATTGGTGAGCAGACAAAAGGTAACTTATTCTATCTGAATGATATTGACTCCATTTGTTTGATTGCTACAAATGAGGACATATGGTTGTGGCACAAAAGATTGTGTCATGTGAATTTTGACAACGTGATTAAAATTAGAAAAAAGAGAAATGTCAGAGGCTTACCGACAATGACCAAGCCCGACAACATCATGTGTAAAAACTATCAAAAAGGTAAAATGACAAAGTATAGTTTCAAAAGAAAAACTCATACATCTGATGCAATTCTAGAAATAGTCCATACTGATTTATGTGGACCTATGAGGACAAAGAGTTATTATGGAGATAGATATTTTATACTCTTTGTTTATGATTACTCTAGAATGATGACATTCATGTTTCTAAAAGATAAATCTGAAGCATTCAAGATGTTTAAATGGTATAAGGCTTTGGTAGAGAAACAAAGTGGTAAGGATCTAAAATGTTGAGATCAAATAGAGGAGGTGAGTTTATATCATATGAATTCACTAACTTTTGTAATGAGCATGGTATAAAAAGACACGTTTCTGCACCAAGAACACCACAGCAAAATGGGATTGCTGAAAGAAGGAAATGATCAATAGTTGACTGTGCTAGAATATTGATGATAGAAAAAGGAATCACCCAAATATTCAGGAGAGAAGTTGTCAGCACTACTATTTACACACTAAATAGAGTACAACTGAAGAAAGACACCAAGAAGACACCTTATGAGCTATGGTATGGATACACACCCAATGTGAGTTATTTCAAAATCTTTGGCAGTCAATGTTGTATCTTAAAATATGATAGAAATGGAAAACTTGACTCCAAGAGTGATGAAGGAATTTTTCTAGGGTATTCTACCAAGAGCAAGGCTTACAAATGTCTAAACAAAGCCTCTAACAAAATTATTGAAAGT
>MU224300.1:1728398-1746040 GCA_018584345.1 Thuja plicata
GGCTGATTCAAGGATGGTAGCAAACTAAGTTGCCCGATACTAAGTGACAACCTATATGTATAAAATCCTCTAACAAGGTCACACCTAATAGTGTGTTTGTAACCTTTAACAAGGTTGGCTCTTAACATGGCTCACTTCAGAAGAGTGAAATTTGGGGTACCGGTCCCAGTGGTTTTTCCCTCAACAGGGTTTCCATGTTAAAATCTAAGTGTTATGTGTGTATGGTTTATTACTTTACTATTTTACATTTCACATATGCATTTCTGGATATATCGGTATACTCTGCTTATTTACTGTATTTTGGTAAATAGCTATACTACATATCGGTAATCAAAGAGAATAAGGACAAACAAGGAAAACTGACAGACAGTTAATCATTATAAGTATTTCATGGCATGCATCTTGTAGGGACTTAATAATCTGAGATTTATTTTATTGGTGGTTAGTGATTAAAGGATAAATTTTTGAGGCCACTGATTCACCCCCCAACCCCNCCCCCCCCACCCCCCCCCCCCCCCTCTCAGTTATTACTAACACCATCATGTCTTTTCAAACTCACAAAATTGTTTTTATCTTCAGTCATATGATGTGAACAACCACTATCTATGACCCATTCAGATTTCTTTTCAACTCGAGATACTAAGGATTTTTCTTCATGCATAGGTTCATCATCCTTAATAGAAATATATCCAATTTCATCATAGTCGCCATCCTCATCATCAAATATATCCTCACTAGCATAATAACACTCCTTGTCCTTTAAGAACTTAGACTTGAAAAACTTAGGTTTGTGCTTTGGAATTCTTGTAGGACATCTAGATGAAAAATGACCAATCTTGTTACATGAAAAACATTTCAAAGGTAATTTTCCTTCAAATTTACCCTTACCTCTCTTTTCTCTTCTAGGAATTAGTGCCACAACTTCATATATCTTCCTTTCTTCTTCCTCTATTTGTTTCCATTCATCAGCATAGGCTCCAAGTTCTTCTCTTAGATCACTAATGTTTGTGCTTGCATTTCCAGGTAAGATCCTTTTGTTCTTGTGCATGGTTGCCTTGAATGCTGACTCCACTTTAGGTAAAGTGTCTCCCAATTCTATGGCCTCAAATGCAGTTAGCTTGCCAATCAAAATCTCTCTAGTGAAGTTCGGTGGCAAAGGTATGATCTCCTCTGTAACCTGAAATTTGGTTCTATATGCAGGTGTCAAAGATCTGAGTATCTTTGCAATCACTTCTTCCTCACTGTAAGTTCCTCTAGAGTTCTTAATACTAGTAATCACTTTAGTAATTCTTTGTGCATATGCTCTGATGTTCTCATCTTCTCTCATCTTTAGTGATTCCATCTTTGTCTTCCAGTTTTGTAACTTTGCTTGCTTTGTAAATTTGTCTCGAACATATAGAGCTTCCAGTCTTGACCAGATTTCATGTGCAGAGTCCAAGTCCTTTACTTCAGTAAACTCTCCTTCTAATAGTGTGTTGATCAAGGATTCCCTTGCAATCATATTGCATGAAAATAGCTTTTTTTCATCTTCAGTGGATTTCTCTAATTCATCCTCAATCTCTACCTTTTATTTCTTCTTTTTTATCATCCAGTAATCAATTCCCAAACAAAGAAAAAGTGTTCTCATCTTGTTCCTGCCAACTGTCAAAGTCTTTAGGATCAAACTTTGGACTATCCTTCCTGTAGTAAGTCATCTTCAGGATCACCTCAAGATGTTAAAATTTCTCTCTGAGGACTAGTAGCTCTGATACCAATTGTTAGGAATAAAAGTCCACAAGACAACTGAGAGGGGAGGTGAATCAGTTGTGATATAGATTATTAAACTTTAAACTTTATAAACCAAATCTGCAAATGTAAATGATAACATAGTAAATGCCAATACCATAACACAATATTTGTTGTCGAGGAAACCCTGTTAAAGGTAAAACCCCTATGAAAATTAACACCCACAAATAATGTACTAAGAGTATAGTATCCTTGTTAAAAGATATTAGCCCTATTAGGAGCTTGTTACAACATTACAGTACACAGTCCCTGTTAGGAGACAGACCCTATTAGGAGTCAAAGAAAATAGTAGGCTCACTGCCAAGGCACACTACCCAAAGAAGGTTAAAGCCACCCTCAAGGATTTACAATCCAAATCAAGTGTATAAAGAAAATACACATTCCAGTGAACTTTCTAATAGCAACTGTCTTTGCTTGGTCAGTTCCAATGAAGTATCAAATCTGCTCTGTATCTAGCAATCAACAAGCTTTGTAGTTTCCACACATATTTTTCCTTTTTCTCTATCACTACTTATCCACAAGAAAATATCATTTATATATACCCTCTTACAATAATTCATTAGGTCGGCCAGTTAAGCTTTCCTAATACATAATTAACTAGGTCGGCCAATTAAGGCTTTCCATCATACAAATAACTACATAACTCCTTGCTAAGATACACATGGTACCTATAACAAGTATACATCATTTACAATCCATCACATACACTTCCAAATCTTCAATTCATGCTCACAATTAATTTCACACACTACATGTCTAAAGTTGGCTAGGAAATAGGTCTTCTCCAAAATACACGCCACAACTGACATCACTAGTATCCAAACAACAATCGAACTCAACCCATTACTCTACCATATGTCGGATGTCCACCAGTAATCTCGCATGTTCTAAAATATCTTTTCCAGAAAGATATACCCAAAACATAGAGACCTTCACTGTCCAGAATCACAGTTACAGTCCAAAAAACTAGTCTTCACCAAATCAACTGTGACAACCACAGTATGCAACATAAAGCAAAGAGACCTTAGGAATAAGGTCAACACACATCCTTCTACATAAACCCAACTTTGATCATTCTAAAACATTCATACAGTGTCCTTACACTCCTTCCAGTCAAGTAGCCAGTTTGTCCACTTCACAGAAATATATGTTGACATCAGTGACAAAACATGAATATCAACAGCATGATCAGTAACCAAAACTGATATCATCCAACATAATTGTACTTTTACAACTTGTCAAGTTGGGGTTTAATAGACATTGATATTAGTAGTTCAATGCATATGTTAGGAAGGCATGATATGATTAAATTATATACATGGTATACTAATATGTTAGATTTTAAGATAAGTGGTCATAGAATTAGGTAATATGTATCTCCTCTCATACAATTATAAATCTTGTAGGTTTCAGATCATGGATATTACCTTAATATCTTACAAGAATTGGTTCTCTGTCGTAGTTATGAAATGTTGGATAGGTAACCTTATGAGGAGGTCTATGTATAACTTATTTGTAGGTAGAATCTAATTAGGATCTCATCCTTGTTCACCTAAGTGGGTGGCAGCTGATGGAGACATTGTCTGGGGACTCTACCCTAGAAAGGGGTTGCATAACCACTTCTACCATCCTCTAAAAGCCTAGTTTTAAAGTTAAACCCGAACTATGATGTCTCTACGAGTTACCTAGGCAAGGCCATCTATGATGAGCCCCCGAGGCTTTAGATCTGGCCCTTAGGTCTTGTACTTTTGAGTTCTTCCTTGATCTTTCCACCCCTTACCAATATTTTAAATAGTTTGCATCTCTTTAAAAAACTAGTTTTAAATATCTTATGTTTGATTTAGCTAAGTTATTGATGTATCTTATCTTACGGTCTTGTATGTAATCAACTATGAATTTTATATCATGCATCTAGTTGTGTAGTCATATATACAGGTGTAGGAAATAGAGAGGCAAGGAGAATATGATACACAGGAAAAAAAGACAAATTCAGGTATGCAGTTGCAAGTCATGTTGGTTATTTGAACATTGTAATAAGCTTTATTTTTCTAGGTGGATTTATTATCATTTTAGATTCCAGTTAAATGATATAAAACATAGGTTCACACTACGTATTAATGTAGTATGTCATTGTTTAGAAAGAAAAAAAAAATTGTAAATTAGATATGTTTAGAGTAAAATAAAAAATTTGTTTAATGTCCAATCTAGTATTTTGAATTTTGGGCATTACATACAGCTCTCCCATTTATTTTTCAAAAGTTATAATACTTCATACGGTAGAAGTTTTCCAGCACTCATGTGTTATGGCATTTAATGAACATGTACGTATCATAAGTACAGTTTTTAGAATTTTCTTTCTTTGCTATAAATAATTCATTTTATTCGAATTATTGCTTATAATAGTGTGTGTTTTCTAAACATGTCCTTTGCATGTAGACAAGGTGTTCCACTAGAACAATACATTTTGAGGCATTCTATCAAACTGTTCAGGTACCTTGCCTATGCTTCCATATCTTGCATAACCTACAATAATGAAATTTTGTATACAATTTTGGAGTCATTTTTTCAAACAACTCACGTACTTTGTCTATGCTTCCAAATTTTGCAAACATGTCTACCCTTTATGCTTTGATGTATGTTCATACCATATTCCAAGTTCCCATTTTAGCACAGGAAATGAGGATTCTGGAAAAGATCATGGAGTATGGATTTATGCCTTTGAATTGTATTTGATTTAAAGTTTCAAAATCATTTTCAATAAATCAATTTTGTTCATATCCTACAATAATAGAATTCAAAAAGACCACATTTATTTTAGGCATATTGTCAAATAGTATGTATGCATCGTCTATGTTTCCACATTTTGCAAGCATATCTACTAGAGATTTTTTAACTAAAATTCCCTTCTATTATGTTATGATGGATGTCCATACCTTGTTCCAAAGATCCAATTTAAACTATTTGACAATGGAAATTGTTTGGGTTATAAACCTACAAATTATAGGATATGAAATTGCACATAGAATTAATAGGACTAAACATTGGAATAACCCAAAAAACCTCCTCAGAGTTTCATGTAAAAACCTCTACTACTGTTCTCTTATAAACATTATACAATTCAATGACAACTCAATCTCGCAGCTAAAAAAATAATGCCCATTTCAAACACAAGGGTGAAAATTGTTGATTCTTCTTTTTTATTGCACTAATAATATGTTCTTTGTTGTAAATGACAACACTCTCAGCATTGCTCAATGGCAAGAAAGTTCACAAGTTAGAATGAGTTCATTGATATCTTATATAATTTGGTGGTGTGTACAGTTTCTAAATTTATTCCAATTTTTAGGGAAAAGTTATGCTAGATTTTTTAGTAAATTTCTACACAAAGCTCCAATTTTTCAATGCCCAAAAATTTATGCATCACACCTCAACATTGAATCCTTTCATCAGTATAAAAATGGATTGATAAATATTATGATTTTAGGAGATTTGTTGGTTGAAGTAGGAAATGTAGTAGGAAAATTTTCCAAGAAAAATAATGTGCCATGAGAGTAAACTCTGGCCTTAGGATAAGATTTCCAATGTTCCCAAATTTTCTCTTGTCGATTTCCTTGGTGCTTTCTATTACTACAAAAGGAAGTAATGCCCAGCAAAAGACATTCACGGGTAAATGTACATTTTTTATAAGCATATCATGTATATTTTGTCCACTCCATATGTATATAGATATTTAATTCTTCGATAAAAAATATTTAGCAGATATACCTAATCGTTTAATTAAAAAAAATTACATTACAAAACTCACTAAACATCATTTGTCATGTAGAAAACTTACTGTAATGTTTGTATTAATAAGCTTATCAAAAAATTGGATGTTTTTTACAGTGCTTCAAAACTATTTGTATTTATTTAATGTTTGTGACAACTGGAATTGTGTGTAAAGAATCAAATAAGTTTTTAGACCCTAAAAGGAAATTTTTGAAGTGAATGATACATAAGATCTAATGTGGTTATGGAACATTTATGTGGAAACAGTCCATTGTTAACACAAGAAAATAGTGGCAGTCTTTAAGTTTCTTAACAAAAGTTTGTAATATTGATATGGAATGAATTTTAATAGTTTGAGATGGTAATGGGACATCATAAATGTATAAGACAGTCTTGATGAACCTTGTACAAAATGTGAAATTGATATGTGTAAAGAGAGTACTAAAGTTGTGTTGAGATTGTCACACCAATGTTGACAGTTTTGTGTTTGTAGCAGGGGTTTGTGACCCTTATTTGAATAGGATATTGTACTTCCTTTATGTATGGAGGGATTGCATTGACATTATTGAGATGATTTTATGTGTGTTGAGATAACATATTGATATTGAAGGACAATGATATAACAGGGAAGACAAGGTGTATATGTTTCTGAAGGTGTGTGAAGGGTTAAGGACAGAGTGGAAGGACTAAATGTTGCTTGGTAAGTACTTGAATAGTGTTTTTCAATATGTGTTGAAGTAGTATTAAGGCCTAGTTAAGGGCAGACCCAAAAGTGGAAGGATAAGGCATGGGAACACTAAGAACAAGGTAAGATGAATGATTATGGTTGAGTTAATGATAATGCTTGAAGTTGATTTGTAGAATGGAACCAAATGTAGTGTTTGAGATTGGGTGTCAAATCAAGTGATTGATTGAACTGGGTTGAGAAGTTCTTTTGATTCCTTAAATGGTGAGTTTGGAATGAATCTTGAAGGGTTCTTGAGTGAATGTGTTTATGGGTGTTTGAAGGCACTCTTGATCGGATTGGGGAACCTATCATATACGTTATACATTCAATAATTCCATACTTTATAAATGTTGTTATGCCTCTACTAATTTTTTCATATGATAAATGGATGAATGGATCCACAAGATCCTAAGAAGCTAAACAAGGCTAAACAACTAAGTGCAACCTTACCTTATCATTGACCCATTGTGACAGTCAATACATAACTATGTTACCTTGATTTATCTTTCCCTTCCTTGGACTCTCCTACCCTTTCATGGGCTTCATCATCTTGTATGGCCTCCTTTCATCACTGAACATGGTCAACATAACATCCTCTCACACCCTATTGGTGGAAAAAGCCCCTTTTTGTCACTATCCCTATTCAAACCTTCACTATGACTGATCCAAGCACTTTCTCACCACCAAATCACTATTGGAATAATGGAAGGGTGTGGGCTGAGAGGGGAGGGGTGAATCGGTACCCTTAAAACTTTTATAATTTAACCTTTAGTACTCATTACTTGCATAACCGATCATTAGTGCTTTTCTACTTCATGCATGCAATATCATAGCAAAAATGTAAATGCATGTAAAAAAACATTGAAACATTCATGAAACTCATATACACATGACACAAGTATTTGCTAACACAGAAACCCTTGTTAGAAGGTAAAAACTACAGTGGGGATGAAACCCACAAAGCTTCACTATCTGCAAAATGGAAGGTGCATGTTAGGGCTACAAGTTGTGATCACTTATGATGATCTTACCCTGTTAGGAGTAACATGTCAGACTTTTTAAGTCTACTCGGTTAAGATATTTTAGGAACACAATGTATGTGTGCACTCGGTTAAGAGATTTACATAAAGACTATTAAGTCCACCTTCTTAAAGGATTTTACTGCTTACTACAATTCTTAGAGAGTAACAAAATGTGTGACCTGATTGCTTGCAATCTTGAATTTCTAATTATAGATCCATTAAGTTCAAAAAATTATGTATCACCTATTGTGATGAATAATACCTTTGTTCTGCTCGGTAACCTTGAATGTAGTTCTTCATAACTGAATTCTTCTTTATCTGTCCTTCTGCATGAAAACCTATGTTTGATCCATAGATGTCCTTGGCGGCTACAATCATCATGTTCTTGATTGATTAATACATCTATATAAAAAACATTTTGACCTATTTGGGTTTCACACTTTTCTTGAAAAAAACTATAAGATCAAAGGTTTACAAGTAGACATTAATCTCCTACTTTTCATGAATATGATCAGTTATCTAATTAAATCCATCATTTACGCTTTTCTTGATCCACAAGAAATGATTATCTAGCTAAGAAAAAAGCTATTTTAAAGACTAAAGTGCTTTAGTTGATGTGTAGTTCAGATCCAATTTTCCCAGTGAAATGTTGTCTCTCGGTGTAGACTGGTGCTCGGTGATGTCTCTATATACTAGTGCTCAATTTTGTCTCTATAGACTGATGCTCAGTTATATCTTTGTAGACTGATGCTCGGTTATGTCTTTGTAGACTGATGCTCGATTCATATACTACTTGGTGTTTAAAACATTTCGGTGACCACTGCGCTCGGTGAATGTTGTTGCTCGGTGAATGTTGTCGCTCGGTGAGTGTTGTCGCTCGGTGATCATGGCCGATCAAAACTGTCTGCTTGTATACTAATGACAACTTGTTATCCTTTAAGGATTATCAATCTCCCCCTTTGGCATTAGTATCAATAATTGATATGTATAGTATATACACCAAGTTTTGTACTTTTACAATGACTCCCCCTTTATGCATGCCTCGATATGTAGATACAATGTATGTACATGTTTCCCTCTTTTTTGAAAGTAATGACAAAGATGTATAACTTACATCTTTTCAAGAATGTGTGAATGAGATTGCTTAGTGATGGCCATCAGCTTCTCCCATTTCTCCTTGAGGTGCTCTAGGGTCATTTGCTCCAAAGTGATTTGAGTGTGTGTGTCATAAAAGCTTTCTACTAATGACATCTCTGGGGTGGAAATTAGATTCTTTTCCATAGTCACGTGTGTTACAAACAATGTGAGATTCAAGAGTAATAGGTCTTGTAGCTCCGTTACATCATCTCTAATTTTTCTTTCTTCCTTTTGTATTTCAAGTCTTAACCGCTTAGATTCAACTAGCTTTTCATAATGCAGTTGGAATGCATTTGGCTCGGTTGAAAGACTTTGTGGACTAGCTTTTAGTTCCTCATTTAACTTAGCTATTTGTGCATCATGCTTGGTAGTGAAGTATTCAATAGTGCAAAAAATTTGAACTAAGGTAACTAATTCTGAAATAACAGGTTCTAATGTAGTTACTAGTTCAGAAAGTTTCACCTTGTTTACTGCCACTTCTTGGCTGATTTTCTCTATTAGTTTGTAGTGATACTTCTCTTTTTCTCTTTCCTTAATGACCTCATCGACGTCTACATTATGTTGTGTGATTTCCTTGTTCAGAACTGCTAGTTGATCAATGATGGGTGCATTTTGATCAATCTGTGTGTCAAGAACTATTTGCAATAGAATACCCTTTGTCGTTTCCAGGACTTGAGTATTCTTGTGTTCCATTCTTAGCTTGTCCTGTTGTGCTTTCCTTTTGCATAGCTCCCCATACCTTGTCATTGACTCAGGATCAAGTGTTATTGGATCACAGTCGGGTATGTCTATGATCTCATCAAGTGTAACAGGGGTTTTACTTTTCTTGTTCTTCTTCTTCTCCTAAATTTTTCTTGATGCAGGGGAATGAGGTATGATAGCAAAACCCTTTTGTTGCTCTATTTCTATCATTGACTACTTGGAAGGTGTGGTGTCATGGCTAGGTTGCTCGATTAATACTTGTTGGCCGGTTGTAGATGTCTCTACTTCAACCTTGTCTTGATCTATAGCCTTGTCTACCTTTCCACTGTCCTCAAAAGGTGTGTCACTTGGTTTGTCCTCTCCATTTTTATTTTTATTTTCCCCTTGTTCCTCATCTTTGTCTATCGGTTGGTCTGCTTCTGTCTCAGGTGGTGTCTATTGTGATTCAGTCATTATATTTATTACTTGCATCAATAAAGGCATATTACCTGGTATTTGTGCCTGTTCAACTTCAGTAATGTCCCTTTCCTTTGTTTGCTCAGTGGAAATATTTATATCATCATCAGCCTTTGCATTATCATCAGAATCCCCATGAGTGATATCTTGTATAGTGATATCTGGTGTTTCCCCTAGTGATTGTAGTATTTGAGGAATATCATCCATGGCCTTACTTGTCTCTGTGGTTAAATCAATAGGATTTTAATCCTCAGTGTCGATGAAAATGTTCTTGGGGCTCGGTGTGGCCTCCTTCTCCTCGGTGGGAGAAGTCTCAGTTATAGCTAGTACTTGCTCGAGTGTATTAAATATTTGAGTCCAAATCTTGTTGCTCTCTATGTCAATATCTTTGAGTTTGTTCTGCAATACCTTGTATGCTCTTGTTTTTGTAGAAAATTTCTTTGAGTACTCCTTCATTGTCAAGTCAATTTATTCAACTATGGAGTTAGGCATGAATGTAACTAGGGATTTCTCCCTCATTTGTTTCTCCATATGCAATGCATATGTCCACCTAGATGATATTTTATCTTGTAGCGTTTGTGGAATATGATTGCCAAATTGTAGAGGTACATATTTGTAAGATACCATCATCTTAATGATTGCCTCTTCTATTTTTTCTTGATCCTTGGTAGACATATTTTCCCATTGTCTAATATTATGATGTTTTATTTGGCTCGTGTTGATGATTGTCTCTAGAATTTCATCAATTGTCTTTGGTATTTTGGCCTTTTCTACTTGGATCCTTGGTTCTCTCTCATTTGCTTCAGTATCACCCTTATCTTCTTTTCATCTCACATATCTCTTTCATTATCTCAGTGCTTGTTTATTAGTGGAGGCTTTTCTCTTCTAATATGTCTTTACTATACCTTTCTTCAATGGCGGTGAGTCTACCTTCATTTTTTTTCTTCTTGTCCTGGATGCAGATGTTACATTAGTGACTTTTGTTTTCTTTGCATGTGATTTGGTAGACTCTGAATCACTTAATTCTTTACCTTCATTGACGGGTGACTGTCCCTCGATGATATTTTTTGATTGTTCCAACTCTTCATCAGTTACCGAGAGTTTCTTCTAAAGTGCTTTTACCATTTGTGTTTGCTTCTTCCATATCTTCTTGACTACTAAACCAGTCTTTATTCTTGACTTGGCTTCCTCATAAGTGCCAAATCTTCTTATTGATTTGTCAACTGGTTCATTTATTAGGGCTTCAATAGCTCTTGTAGCCAGATCTATGTCAATTTCATAATCCAATGGTGGTAACCATGTTGTTCTTGGGTTGGCAGCTTTTATGAGTGTAGTGTCGGTGTCAACTACAAAGCATATCTCATCTTTGTATTTTTCAACCAACTGTGCAGGTATTCTCATCCTTTTATGCATCCTATTCTTAGATGTATTGAAGTATGCATCTAATAGTGGAATGAAATTATCTCCTAGTGATTTAATATAATCACTAATCTGTATTGTGATCAGTCGATTTGTGTCTGAAGTGACATTACTGACCGAAGGAAAGAAGTTCTAGAAGTAAAAGAATGTGCACATTAATAGAGAACCAAACTTACATGTAGTAGATCGGGTTGATCTTATTGTTCTCATGTTTTCTTCCAGTTGCTTCAATAGTATCTTGACTAGGTCTAGTTGCACTCCTTTCTTTACTATCTTGTATGTCATGTCAGTAGATCCACAAGAAACGCTACTAATTTTGCTTGCTTAAAATATCTTGTATCCAATCACATATGCATCAAATTTCATTTCAGTGTCGGCGATTGAATTGACCTTCAGACCTCTATCATCCCATTCAGCTCCAGTTAGATTTTCAATCTAGGGGCGTCCAGGGTGCCTTATGGATTTGCCTTCTCGGCGATTGGGTAACTAGTCACTACATGAATCACATCTTTTGTGATTGCCTTAGGTTCATCTAACCATATTTTTATGTCATGCACTCGGCTGAGCACAAAGCAAATCCACTCTGTCTTGAATTCTTTTGGTAACAGTCAGGCATTGGTTAACCCTTTCACTTCTATGTGCTTGTTCTCGTCCTTTAGGTTTCCATCCTTGCATAGCTTATGATAATATTCTTCAAGCTCAACATCTCTAATCTTTTCAAATTTGCAGTGGATGTATGCTTGAATGTCTTCAACCAATAAAACCCTAGGTGGGATACTTGATAATGCTCCCTTGTCGTCAGGTTGAGCTGCAACCTCTTGTCAAAATGTGTAGTTTGGTTCCTCACAGGCTGAGTTCTTTATTAGAACAACCTTCTTATCCTTTTCCATCTTGATCTTCGAGGTTCAGGAAGTGGTTGCCATTGTTCGTCAAATTAGGGCTTCTTCACAAAATATCCTGTTAGATTGGTAAGTCTTGATACTCACGGGATGTTTGTTGAGAGTGCTCATGATCTGTTGGAGTTGCTTTAAATGTGTTATGAATCACTCTACAATGTAGTCGCTCTTCTTCACTCTTCTTCGCTCTGCAATTTCTCTTTAACGTTGGGTGAACGAATGAGTTTACTTTACCCTTTTTATAGAAAAATATACCCTATGTGATGCATTAAATGCTTCACCTACCACTCAGTTGAAAAAATGTAGATGCTTGGTTAACACACCAAATTCTTCATCTTGGTAAATATACAATACTCGGTACAAAGTGTTAACTCATTTGTCTTCCATAAGTTTACCAATGATGCTCGATATACAGTGTCAACTCGGTTATCTTTCATATGTTTACCAATGTGCAGTTTATACTTGGTTCATATTGACTGACCAGACTAGATTCACAAAACATAACATGCAATACCATAGTGCATCTTCATTCATGCTAATTTGGCATATTCTCAATGAATATAGGAACTAATGTAAAATACAGGTTTTGTAGAGTGCAGTTCCATACTTGTATTGCTTAGGTGGGGGTGGTGGAACCACCTGATCCATTAGATGAGGTGTCACCAACTATAGTGCTTGGTCCAGCATTATCATTGTTTGAAGCTTACCTCCACATTTAATTTTCCATTCTCCTGATGTCTTCAATAGTATTTCCATTTTCCAAAGTGCTTGACTCGGTCATTCGGTCTTTGCAGCCCTTACTTAAGTGATTGGCCTTATAACAGTGTAAGCATGACATTCCAGGGTTAGTCCAGTTTCTAGATATTCTTATCCATTTCCTCATACAGTTATTAGCTATATGTTCATATCTACCACATGTTGTGCAATTCACCCAAGTGTTGTAATCCCAAACATATGTATTACCGACTCTTCTTGGTTGATATGCATTTTCTTGTTCTTTAGGCTTCCAGACTTGCTTTATCCTTTTCCTGCATTCATGAGATGTGTGGTCGTGCATGTTGCAAGTAGAATAATGTTTTTCCATATAAGATTTCTTCTTTGGTTTTTTCAGCTTACATCTACATTCATGTGCTTTGTGTCCATGCTTGTTACAGTTATAATAATTACCTATGAATGTAGAAGTAGTTTTAGGGATACATTTTGCTTTTCTCTTGCAAACATTTGATGTGTGGCCTGGTTTTCCACAGTGATTACATGAGCACTTCTTTGGTCTTGGATTTTTGTAGACATCCCTTTGATCAGCTCGGTTTGATGATTCTTCATGCTCAATATACCCTAAACTGGTATTGTTGTTGAGTCTTCTATGTCCATTTAGAAATTCATCCATTCTTTTTGTACTGTCTTCATCTTTCTTGATCATATCATTATGCTATTGTTGAATCTTCATTTCATGCTTCAGTTTCTCATTTTCTTCTTTTAGTTCACCAATAAATTCCAATTTTCTAGCAAATTCCATGTTCACTTGGTTGGCCTCATGACTTATAAGAACTATTTGATTGGTGATTTCAATGTGATGTTCAGTAAGTCTTTGTATCTTAGATTCTTTCTCTTGCAATTTTTCAGTAATCTTTCTCCTGTCATCAATAGCTAAAGTTCTTTCTTGTTCAGCTTGTCTTGCATTATTCATAATTTTTATACACTAAATATTGCACCCTGCCAAGGGCTTGAGCCTAGAAATCTAGTATAACATGGGAATCACTTCTAGATTGTGGGACCTCTACTAACTGAAGTGAAGCCTCTGGGTTCTAGGCCTGTTCCTCTCGGATAATCACCTAATCTGCTCTTTTGACATGAAAAGTAAAATTGGGGGAAAAGGGATAGAAGGAATGCTTGAAAGGAAATGACTGAAAAAAAATTCCTACTAGGTGATGCACCGAAGGTAACATGAACCATAACACAATGAACAAACTGGCAAGAAGATTCTCAGATCTAATCGAACACAATCTTTCTGAATAGGCTTGGATAAGTATTTCATAGAGAGGTCTGAAATGGAAAGAGGCTATTTAAGGGAAGGAGAGATTCCACAAACAATAACTTTACCAAGGAAATGGACACATACTGTGACCTGCAAGCAGACATTCACTCTAGAAAATGGGCACAGGAATGAGACAAAATAACCAGGGATGAACAAAATCCACAAGACTATCTAATTAAAATCATATACAGTAGTACACAAAGATGCTGAAAGAAAGAAAGGCTCAGAAACTCCAAGATTTCTCTAGAATAAAGCCACTATATTATACTCAGTAAGAGAAGTATAGATAAGGAAGAAATTGAGGGCAGAGAAAATACCATAGAAAGCTCACACAGAATCAATGAGAATTTCCAACAAAGAAAACTTGAGGGTAGAGAAAATTCCATAGAAATATTGCATCTACTGGAAAACTTCTTCTAAGACAAGAAAAAGCTACTTCTTCTAGAGAAGTTTTTTCCTTTAAAAAAAAAAAATCTTCTAAAACTACTTATATACATGCTCCTCTAGCACGCAGGCTCAGGAGTCAATCCACCGATCAGGATTAGGGTTATAATAGATCTATTTAAATAATTCATAAACCCTAAGACTATCAATTCTACTCATCAATGCATCCTGGAAATATCTTAGTCGATCAGATACAGTCTTAAATATCTTTCCCATCGCCATAAATGTGATCCTGAGAAGTCGACTCAACCCATTCCTCTATATGTATCTTGAAAAACCACGCCACTGCTATGAACTCTGATATTAGATCTTTTGAATATTTGAATATTTAAAGGTTAACAGGCATAGGTGGCGCGGGTTCTTGTATCAATGACTAAGAAAATACTTGATCTCTTGTTTAAAACATGGTTGTCGGTCCTTCATTTCTAGCTTTGATCCTGACTCATCTTTAACCCTAGATTACTGAATCCTTCATGTCGCTGAGTCCTTGAATCAATCCATTAACTGTGATTTTATAATGAGGTTGCATGACTGCCACAAGATCAAATCTAAGATCTACAATCTGCGTTTAATCTCCAATCCATAGGAGAATATATTATTTCCTTATGAGACTAAGCGACCACCGCGAGATCAAAACATAATCAATGTAGATCAGATCATGAAAACTCTGAGCTTTACTTTACTTAACCTCATTGACCATGGTTTATTCAGAGACTTGGTGACTGAGTAGTCTCACAATCTCTGATCATTCTATTTAATCATGGTTTCATTACAAGACTCAGCAACTACCGTAAGATTATCTTTGCATCAACGGCCCGCGTGAAATCTCGCTAACTTCTTTGACCTTTTGACTTTCTCTTGAGACTTAGCACAAACCATAGGATCTGAATGCAATCGACGACTGGCATGAAATATCAGAAGGAAAGACTTAACCCTGATCTCTTTCAGTGATTACGCGACTTAGAAGATACTAACCAGACTTAAACTCCTGAGTTTACCATGAGTTGACAGATACACCGAGTCTCAAAGTCGCAGAATAAAACCTTAACCACTTAGTTTATCCTGAGATTGAGTGTCATCCACACGATCATAATCTCAACTTAAACTGATCCACGACTTGCGTTTAATCTCACAAACACTTAAGCATATTCCCTTTTGATATGAGATTACGCGATAGCCACAAGATAGAAAACTTGATCTACGGCCCGCGTGAAATCTCGATGACCTGAGAGGATATTCCTTTTCTTCAAGAGATCGCGCGACTGAAAAATTGAAGTCACAGAGTAAGATAGAATATTTCATTTCCTTTGTGCGAATGAGAGATCACAGAGAAGGGTTAATGTGCACATAACTAAAAGGAAACTTAAGTCATCCCAAAAGGTAATTAAGAATTAGAACATGTGAAGGAGGACTAGGGTTTTACCATGAAATGATTAGGGTTTTGCACTTAGGTCTCTTTTATGATCAAGGATAAACTAGAGGGATAGAAAAATATAGAGAACAAGGTCAAGACCTAGGAAACATTCACATAATCTCACAAGCTGGGCTCTACCCTCGTGGGAGCCACATTTTCCTCCACTTGGGTAACATTTTGGCGATTTTTGCTAGATGTCAGCCTGCTAGACATAAAACCAGTGGGATTTTGACATCCATTGGGCATAGTAGTCATCATTAGCACAAAAACTTCTTGGGAAGGAGGAGGATTGAAACCAGGAGGGGTAACAGCAAACTGTGCACAAGCACTTTGAGGAAAGCAGGAAACTAACCATGAAAGTAAGAAAAATAAGGAAATTAATTACAGAGTGGGGCAAACCTCAAAACAACGTTTTAGGTGAGAACCATTGAATTTTATTGGCAAGACCTCTCCTTCAAGAGTTGAGATTTGAAATGCATTATTCTCCTTGCACTTAGTGATTATAAATGGTCCTCCCCAAAAGGAATCAAACTTTTTATGTCTTCCAGGCTTGGATCTGTATTCATCCCATTTGAGGACTATATCCCCAACTTTGAAATTTCCATCTCTGGATCTCTTGTCAAAGCTTCTCTTAGTTTTCATTTGTTGAATTTCCATAGTCTGGATGGACTTGCCTCTAATTTCTTACAACTCCATAAGTTGGACATATCCTACCTGTAGAGGGTCTTCTTCTTCAAAGAGGATAAATTAGGTTGCAAGGTCCAATGCAGGTGGTGCAGAGCACCCTAGGGTTTTATCTCCGAAACCCTAGCAGGTTTAACAGAGGTGGTCCGGGAGCAGATCACAGTGAATGATGAAGTTTTGTTTGGCTAGCAGTTTCTGTTATTCTCCTAAACCCTAACAGTTCTTAACTCTTAGCGTAAGAGCGGGCCAGTGACATTTGGCTTATCGCAAAGTCAGCAGATGCTCAGCGGTTAGCAGGAAACAGTTTGCGATGACGCGACAAGGCTTATCGCACAGTCGGTAGATGATCGGCGATTAAGTTAATAGGTGTGGCGACAATGCGACGACAGTGTATCGCCAAGTCGTAAGGTAATCGACGGTTAAGTGAATAAGTGCTACGACAATGAGATGACCATGTGTCGCGTGATCATAGGACAATAGGCGGTTGAGTAAATGAGTGTTGCGGTGACGCGACAACAGTGGGTGCAAGATTGCAGGATAACAGGCGGTTAAGTTACTCAGTCTTGCAATAACGCAACAACAATGTATCGCAAGATCGGCATGCATGACTATTAGGACTCGTGACATTGCGACTAACAGTCAGAGTGAGGAAAATGATGTCCACGTCGACAACCATGCTGAGGAAGATCTTGATGATAGTTACGGGAGGAAGACGAAGAGCTGAGGTAGTTAGAATCCTCAGGCGGGCAGGTAACCTAGAAACGGTTACAAATCAAGAAGAGGCCAAATATATAAGCAAGGAAGGAAAGTCGTACCAGAGATTGGAGAAATTTGAGACTGAGCAGACTAGCAAGAAGATTTCAGTTTACATTGTAATTGTCAGATTTTCAATAAAGAATACTTTCCTGTGTTTTCTGTGCGTGTTTCTGTTGTGTACAGACTTCTGTAGAGTAGGATTTTGAATTCAGTTAAGTACCGTGGATTCTTTTTGACTCTTATACTCCACCCTATGGAGTGTGACCATTGAGAAGCATCCCTCATGTATTTTTATTCTGCTTTTGTGTTTGTGTTTGAGAAGAGGCTAGTCAGAATTGTAGACAAGTCCTAGGCGAGCTAAATGGTCCGGCTAGAGAACTTGTAGGAGAGAGAGATA
>MU224300.1:1746146-1765269 GCA_018584345.1 Thuja plicata
AGAGGGAGCATAGAAATCCTTCTAGTTAGGGTCTGTGAGTAACCTTGAAGAGACTCAAGTGTGAGTCTAGAGGATCCTAAAGTGAATAGGGTCCAAAGTGAGATTCCTAAGAAAGAGTAGGAGTCTAAAAGAGCAAGGTGACCTCCCCATCAGCAGGCAACTCTGTTGAAATAGACAATGTGGCCTCTTTTCCATACATCAGCACATAGGGAGAATTCCCAATGACTTTCTTTGGGGTTATCATGTCTAACCATAAGGTAGACTTGATCTTAGAGTGCAAGTCTCTCTGATTTTATTGCAAAGTCTTATTGGTAATCCTAATCAAGTTCTTATTTATAGACTTTTCTAGACCATCACCCTAAGGGTAATAGTTGGAACTAGTATTCAGATAAATACCATTCCTGACTGCCCATTCAATCACTCTTAGACCTGTATATGCAAGTGCATTATCTGATATGATTGAGTCTAGGGTCCCAAATCTATGGATTATGCCATCATAAAAACCTAGGACAACACTCTCATTTGCTTCTTTTAGTGCAACAGCCTCAGTCCATCTAGTGAAGTAATCAGTTGCAGTAATTATCCATTTATGGCCTCCACTAGATGGAGGATTAATTAGGCCTATGAATTCAATGCCCCACTTCATGAAAGGTTGATCTATTCTAATTGGTTGAAGGGGTAGGGCTAAAATTCTTTCTTTTCCTGCAAACATGGCACACTTTATGCATTTCCTTACATGATCATGACTATCCTTGAAGATAGATGGCCAATAGTATCCAGCCCTCGTGATCTTAAAAGTAGTATTCCTAGGAGAGAAATGACCTCCAGAAGGTCCATCATGAAATTCATCCAGGACACCTGATACTTGTTTTGAATCCATGCATCTTAGGAGAACACCATTATGATCTTTCCTGAAAAAGGACCTCATCAATCAGCACAAAGGGGATATATTGCAATCTATAATATCTTCTTTTTGCTAGATCCAAATCCATAGGACACTCTCCTATCTTTAAGAAATGAACCATGCTAGGCAACCAACCTGATGCCTTGGCATGTTCTTTTGTTGAATGCACAACTAAGGATGCATTCATCTGCTGTGGATTTCTTGAGATCTCATCCTCTTTTAAATATTCACAAAGTCCTCTTCCTCTGACTAACTTGGTGACTTGGATAACAATGTCATATTCTATGACCTTAGTGATCCAACCAGCCCTTTTCTCATTTAGGTCTTTATAAAGAAGGAAATCCTTGATACTTGGATGAGTGACTCTTAATTGTACCTTACTGTGAGTCAATAGATATCTAAAAAAATTTAGGCTCTTCACCATAGCAAGTACATGTTTCTCCACAAAAGAATATCTTTATTCATATTCTTCCAATCCTTTGCTGAAGAAAGCAATAGGCTTCTCCAATCCTTCAAATTTTTGCTAAGTTAACAGTGTAGATGTGGCATTAGAGCCTCCATAAGCATACACAATGAAATCTTTTCTGAAATTAGGATTTAACAAGGCAGGAGACTCTGTCAAAGCCTCTTTAATGGCTTGAAAACTACCCTTTCCTTCTTTGCTCCAGCAAAAGATCACATTCTTCTTTAACATTGTTGTCAAAGGCTTCAAAAGGTCTACAATTTTAGGCAAAAAATGCCTGACAAAGTTAATCCTTCCAATGAAGGATTGAAGAATTTTCTTGTGAGGTGGTAGGGGTAATTCTAGAATATTTGCAATCCTCTCAGGGTCTACTATAATTCCTTTTTTGGATACAATATATCCTAACAGTTTCCCTTCATGGACTGCAAACACACATTTCTTGGGATTAAGAGAGATCCCAAACTCCCTACACCTTTCAAATATCTTCCTCAGATGTTTGATGTGGTCTGCTACATGTTTGAAATAGATAGTTATATCATCTAAATAGACCAATACAAACTTATACATGAGGCTTTTAAAGGCCATGTCCATTGCCTTTTGAAAAGTAGCACCTGCATTTGACAAACCAAAAGGCATCTTCTGATAAGTCATGGTTCCCCACTTGGTTGTAAATATAGTCTTATATTGATCTTCTTCGTGAACCAGGATCTGATTATAGCCTAAATAGCCATCCAATAGTGAGAAGCGTTCTGATCCAGAGACACATTGTAGGATTTTCTCCATTGATGGCAATGGATGACGATCTTTTAGGGATGCCCTATTAAGGTCCCTAAAGTCAACACATAGCCTCAACTCCCTATCCTTTTTCCTGATAGGGACAAGGTTGGAAACCTAAATAGTATGCTTTGTGGAGTAAATGATACCACTCTCTATCAATTTGAGGACTTCCTTGTGCATGAGTGGATCAAATTTGAGGTTAACAGGCCTTTTCTTCTGTCTAATTGGCTTGGCATTTGTCTCTAATTCAATTGTATGCTGATAAAGTGATGGATCAAAGCCTTTGAGATCCTCATATTGCCAAGCGAAGATGTCACTAAATTCTTGAAATAATTGGGCATAAGCATGTTTCTCTGAATCAGTATTAACCTTTCCAAACTTCAAACTTTTACCTGGCTCCAGCTCTAAGTCAGCATAGTGTTCTTGTTGAGATACCAAGCTAGTTTTGTTCTTCTTTGTTTGGTCATCTCTATTAAAGATATATTCTAGGGTGACAAGACCTTTAGGCATCTTATTTGATTTAAGTTGTACCACTTTATCAGTTAGTAATAACTGAGAGGGGGGGGTGAATCAGTGGCCTCAAAATTTATCCTTTAAAACTTAACCATCAATCTTTAAACCTCGGATTATTATGTCCCTACAAGATGCATGCCATGAAATAATTTATAATGATTAACTGTCTATCAGATTTCCTTGTCTGTCCTTATTCTCCTTGATTACTAATAAGAAGTATAACTATTTACCGAAACTTAGTAAATAAGCAGAGTATACCAATCAATCCAGAATTAACTATGTGAGATGTAAAACAGTAAATTAATAAACCACACACACATAACACATGGATTTTAATGTGGAAACCCTGTTAAGGGAAAAACCACTAGGACCTGTACCCCAAATTTTCACTTTTCTAAAGTGAGCCCTGTTAGAAGCCGACCCTGTTAAAGGTTACAAACACACTGTTAAGTGCGACCTTGTTAGAGGATTTTATACATAGAGATTGTCACTTAGTATTGGGCATCTATTGCTACCATCCTTGAATCAGCCTCCTTCTTAGACTGTCAAAATGTATCGGGCAAAGCCAATGGTACTTTCATGAATCAACCTTTTTGGTACTCCTTGGGATGTACCTCAATATATAGAAGATTGTTAAGTCCTGCTCAGTTAAGAGACTTGATGCTTCAATGGTTAAACTAAAACACTATGACTTGTTCATGATGCAACTTTGAATTGCATATTTTAAAATCTATTTAAGTACATTACCTCTCTGATCAATGTATCAATTCAATCCTTGTGCTCCATTCTTTTCTGCTCTGTGATGTTGTGCTCACTGTTCCTCGGTGTCCACAGAATTCCTTAGCTCTCCTTCAGCTTGTTTAATTAGTATTGCATGAAGTTGTTCTTCATTAGTTTCTCTTTAGTATCCTCTTTCTATTCACTCCCCTTAATCCCCTTTTCATTCGTTTTAAAATGAATTAAGCTTGTCTCTTATATAGACATGATATTCATTGATTCTTGATTCTTGATTCTTGATTCTTGATTCTTGGTGTGAAAAACAATCCAGCCAATTAGATTTAAAGCATAACTCCTGATTTGTCTCCTATAAATCTTCTTGCCAACTATACAAATCATCTTTATATCAATCACTTAACTCTGGTCAAATAAAATAAAGTAGACAACCAGTTAAGTCTATCTTTTAGCTCTACCAGCTAGATATTTTATCATTTTCTGAATTCTCTGTTCTGTCAGTCACAACTGATTGATCCGTCGGTGAGGACTAACAGATTCATTGGTGAGACTCTAGTTAGCTTCGTGGTCTCCATCTGTCGGGCATCATTGGAAATTTACTCGTCGGGCAACCTTGACTTTGCTCGTCAGGCAACCTTCTGACTTTGCTCATTGGGCACTCTGTGGTTCTGCTTCATCAGGCAACACTGTTCTTCTGGTCATCGGGTATCACTGTGACTTGTCATCTTTTCTCTGTTCGTCGATGTGCACTCCGTCGGTGTTGTTTTTCACTTAGTGAATACACGACTTTTATGTATTGCTAGAAGTATAACCTTGGTTCCTTTGGTTCTCTGAATTCTTTGGCATTATGTACATGACCGTACAGATGATATCAAGTTGACATCAATGACAATACAAACCATTAACTGATTTAATTCCTTGCATTATCTTCAACTTAACATTATCAAATATTCAATCAGTTATATGTCATCAATCTCTCCCTTTGGCATTGATGGAAACATACTATATTATCACATTATACTATTTCTAATACAATATGAAATACAACACTTGAGATTCATCAAACTACTAATCATTTTGTTATGATAACTGATAAAAATGTCTGACCATTGGTAAGCTCTGTTTTAGCTTAAATTTGTTTCTTGCAGTATTTTATCTTCTACTGATGTGTTGTGTCCTCTCCTTATGTCAATTTCTCTCTTTTGATTGTTCTTCTCTTTTGATGTCTTTTTCTCTTGTCAGCAACTCTCCCTTTGTATAATCTCTCTCCCTGTGGATATAATTTTTCCTTGTTGGAGTAATCTGATAATGGATAATTTCTCTCTTCCTTTTTCTAAAGACTGTGATAATATGGATAATTTCTCTCCCTTTGACAGCAATGCCAAACAAGTATCTCACAGATATTTGACATTAATGTTAAGCAATATTTTCTCTCCATCCATAATATATTCCTTGAATTTCCCTTATCCATCAAAAATACATCAATATGCTCTGGTGTTCGATGATGATATATACATGTCTGTATATATAGATTTAGCTTTGAAGTTCATCTTTTTGCTTGCATCAACATGAATGATATTATGATAATATATAGGTTGATGCAGCCTTGTAGTCATTTTACTGACTAGTAGAAAAGGATTTGACCCCTAGTTTCTTCCTCAAGTATTCAAATGTATCCTTGGGCAGTGGCTTGGTGAAGATATCGGCCAATTGTTCTTTGGATTGCACATACTCAACTATCACTTCTTTTTCTTGAACTTGTTCTCTCAAATAATGATACTTGATGGAAATGTGTTTAGTCTTAGCATGCATGACTAGATTCTTGGAAATTTTTATTGCACTGGTATTATCACAATAGATAATCACTAGTTCTAGGATCGGCATATGCATACCTTCCAGTAACTGTTTGATCCATGCAATATTTGAGCAATTTGCAGCAGCAACAACATACTCTACTTTTGCAGTAGACTAAGAGATGCATCCTTGCTTTTTGCTAATCCATGTGACAAGTCTGTCACCCATAAAGAATTCTCCTCTAGTTGTTCTCTTTCGGTCATGTTGGTACCCAATATAGACTCAGTATTTAAAACTTTTAAGATTAAAGTCTTGAATCTCTTTGAACTATTTCGAACCAAGGTTCAAAGAGGTTCGAAGTGGTTCAACTACATAAAAAGGTTCGATGGATTTCAATTTTCTCTCACAGGTTCAATGATTCATTCTGAGAAGTTCAAATGTATAATTCAGTGGCATGGTTTCAGTGATTCATTTTCCAATTCAGAAACGCAATGTGTCGGCCCACAAATCTGGAGGCTCCGTGATACAAGGTTCAGAAATTAAATGGTTCAAAGTTCCTGACACATAATGCAGGAATTCACAGTCAACTTAATATATCAAGACTTCAAATAAAAGTGAATATTCTCTTCGGGGGTTACATTTACCCATATATCAATTGAACTCCCAAGAATGGAAATTTATCCCAATGTGTAAAGAACAAATTCGGCCTCAATGAACATGAAAAATTTATGTGTATAAAGAGACCGCTATTTCAAATCATTGAAATATATTAGCATGGGAGAACATCTAAACATAATAAAGTGAATTATTTTTCTGATCTATTTCCAATGAAATGGTGGTGGAGATGCCTCAGAATGAATCTCTTCCTATTTTGGAATTTCAGTTAGAGCAGGGAAGTATTAAGTCTTCAAATAAAAATAAATAGAAAAATGCAGAAGAAGATTCATTTTCCATGGATAAAGGAAAGAAAATATCAGTGACCAATCAGTACTTATAATTACTCTATGAAGGGGCATCATTCATTCATAATTGAGAAGAAGAGTATCAATGGGGTGAAGAAGGAAAATTGTTTGAAAGCTGCCAGCCACGAATTTTCTGTTGCAGAAAAATAGTCCTCTTGCGAGGGGCATAACTCCAACTTCCATCGTTGGATCGAGATAATTTTCAAATATGCTAAGGAAAACCTAATTCTCTAAATTTTCACCGGAGAGATCTTCCTAATTATTCCTGGTTCGAGAGATATGAGTGACTGAGTATGCCAGTGTCAAAATTGTCAATGCCAGACACAAAATTATGACAGGATTGCATCACCAGCATATGCCACTTGTCTTAATCTCATTTAAATGAGTTAATAAATATCCTCATGATCTTATAAATTAATATTTTATGAAGTTATCAATTTAAAAAGGATGAGAAATGTTATCGAAAAGGAGGAAAAATATTAAAGGATATAAGCAGAGCAGTTTTCAAGAATCAGTTATATATAATTGAATAGAGGTTTTGTCGGGAAGGAGATAAGTATGCTCACAAATGACAGAGAAAGGGTTCCATTTTTCTGAATTTTACAAGGATACTTTGAGCTATAGTAAGATTGGGGACTGTGAATACAGTGAGAGGGGGAAGATTGTATTTCTCTGCAGACTTTGTGCTGCAGGGGGAGTTAGTCTTTAGTGATTAGAGTCATGTTTTGTTTGAAACTAAAGTAGCAGTAGATAGATACAGTATGTATGAAAACTCTTTCATATGAATCTGTGCTAAAGGAAGATTTTTAGAATATACATGCATATATATATCATTCTGATCGTGTTTCAAAACTTTGAGTTTGGAGCAGATTAATCATGGTTACTTTGTGAACATATGGTTGATCCTATGTGATATCTATTGCTGTCTTCTCGAATCTCATTGGAAGAAGTACTTTGAGATAGTAGTTATTTTATATTCTTTGATTGCTTTCAGTTTTCTTTTGATGAAAAGACTTTGTGTTTTTCATCCTTCTTGCGATTAGTATCAAATGCCATCACCTCACTACCTAAGAGTACGTGAGAGAATCTTATGCACTTTCTGGAAAAAGTGTAAAACAATTTTTATTCATTGTAAATCTTACACGGGGAGCTGTACCCGGTTAATTCAGAGGGCACTTACGTTCTTCATGATGAAGTGACCCAACTGTTGGTGCTGGTTGAGTCTTCTTACTTGGGCATTTTGGGGTCAATTTGTAATCATTTTCTTCGAAGACAAATCTGTTTACCAACAGGTCATCAAGATTTCCAGCCCAATCAGCGTCGATAAACACCTTAAGTTCAAATTTTCCTTCTCTTCTATACCATGAGCCATATTCCTCGGTATTTTTTAGATATATTAGAATTCTTTTCACAGATGTACTATGTGATTCCCTGGGGTTAGCAAAAAATATAGCAACAATTCCTACTGCATGTGCAATATCTGGTCTAGTATGAACAACATACACGAGTTTACCTATCATTGATCTATACAAAGTCTGATTTACCTTTGGTGTCTTGTCCTCCTTTGTAAACTTACATCCAGTAGCCATCGGTCTTCCAACTGGTTTGGAATCTTCTATCTTGAATATTTTCAAGACCTCTTTAATGTATTTGGACTGTGTAATGAAAATACCTTCACATTGTTGCATAATTTGTAGACCAAGAAAGAACTTGATCTCTCCGAACATAGACATCTCAAACTATTTTCTCATCTCATTAGCAAATGATTTGCATAGCATATCATTGCCTCCAAATATGATGTCATCAACAAATATTTTAGCAATCAAAGTGTTAGCATCAATATCTTTCTTTAAATAAAGAGTACTGTTTTCACCAGTCCTTACAAATCCAATACTTATTAGATAGGAATGAAGTTGTTCATACCAGGATCTAGGAGCTTGTTTCAATCCATATGAGGCTTTGTGAAGTCTACATACCATGTTTCTCTTGTCTGGATCTACAAACCCTTCTAGTTGCTCAATGTATACCTCTTCTTCAAGTATTCCATTTAGGAACGTTGACTTGACGTCCATCTGGTATACCGTGAATCCTTTGAATGCAGCATAAGCAAGTAGTATTATTACACCTTCTATCCTAGCAATGGGTGCAAAGGTCTCTCCATAGTCTATACCTTCCTCTTGTGCATACCCCTCGCATACTAGTCTTGCTTTGTTTCTTGTGACTTCTCCATTCTCATTTAGCTTATTCCTGAATATCTATTTTGTACCAATGACATTCTTGTCATCTGGTCTTGGCACAAGTGACCATGTCTTATTTTTCTCAATCTCATCATTCATAGAACTTATCCATTCTTAATTATCAAGTGCAGCATTGACAGATTTTGGCTCAAACTCACAAATTAAACAACTTGAGTTTATAGACTTACTTCTTGTTCTTGTACCAGCTTTCTTATCTCCTATGATCTGGATCTCTGGATGGTTCCTTCTTACATATCTGGAAAGTATAGGTATAGCTCTTTGTCTATCAGCTTGATCATTATTTTCTTCTTCATTCTGTTCTTCATCACTCTGCACATTATTTTGATTAGTCTCCTGACTGTCGGTAATTACAGCCTGACCGTCGGTTGCAACATTTTGTTGTTCTAGAATTAAGCACTGCTGCTCGGGTAGAGTGTTAGGTTCTTCACATTATATAAACTTTTTGTAGTCCTCTAGTTCTTTTATGCTTTCCAGCTCATTCTTTTCTGTAAATTCATCTATATTTACATTTGCACTTTCAACAATTTTGTTAGAAGCCTTGATAAGACATTTATAAGCTTTGCTCTTGGTGGAATAACCTAGAAAGATACTTTCATCACTCTTGGTTTCAAGCTTTCCATTTCTATCATCCTTTAAGATATAACATTGACTACCAAAGATTTTGAAGTAACTTACATTGGGTGTTTTACCATACCATAGCTCATAGGGTGTCTTCTTCGTGTCCTTCTTCAATTGTACTCTGTTTAATGTGTAGACAGCAGTACTGACAGCTTCCCTCCAGAAGATTTGGGTGATGCCTTTCTCTATCATCAGTGTTCTTGCACAATCAACTATGGATATGTTCCTTCTCTCAGCAATTATTATAAATTCTTCATTTTTATATAGAAAATCATAAACAAGTTATAAGCAACAAAATAGTCATCACTTGACCAAAATTTGTCCAACGTATCTACATGAAATTCTAAAAATGTTTCATCAACACATATGGTCCCAACAAAGCAGTGTGATTACAACACAAAGAAGGCATCATTGAAACATGAATTCTGCTTTCACCATTGAAGCAATCTCAACGACACTAGTTGCCTCTCGAGCCTTGTACAAGGTGCACTCATTTCCTACATCGGGTATAGATGTAGATGGGGGGTATCATCAACCCATCGAAAGTATTGACATCCAATATTTCCTTGAAATACCAAATCTACATTAGTTCTTCCTAAAATGATTAGTTCTTACATTATTTCTAAACATAAAATATATTTCCATTAACAACATTTTTCCTATTTGGGCAACCCCAAAATTGACGCCTAGGATTACTTGTTGTGCGTGAGGTCTTCAACACACAGGGGCCAACACCACATTGACATAGGCACATTCACCAAAGCCATCAACACTATATCAAAAAAGATTGCATTGTGATTCGAACATATCATTTTGTTTAGTTGATTATTTTGTTCAGTCATACTAATTATAATTGTAATAAAAAGCAACATACTAATGCAGACAACATCTCATATCAGGTAGAAACAAGACTATTGTCAATCACATTACATAACAAAAATGCTTTGTATTTGATGATATAATGAATCTGAACAAAATGAAAATGCAAAGTGCAATTTGAATATAACTTTGAACAAAGGTCCAAAATGAAGAAGTATAATTCTTGCTATAATCCATAAAATAGAATGTAACATCTATAGAAAGAGATAGAAGATGGGGAAGAACAAAAACCTAGAACAAAATGGTGATGTTAAAACACACCGTTAAGTAAAAATAAACACAAGAGAATATCCTGCTCAAGCTTCCCATATCCTTCTCAACACATATCGACGAGCAAGCTTCGCATATCCTGCTTATTCTTAAACTTTTTATATAAATGGAATACACCAATGAGTAACATCAGCAAAATGGACTGTAGGTTGAAATCATCAACAACATACAATCATTAGGCATTAGACATTAATATCAGCATATGTGTAGTCTAAGAACTGTCCATTTAGAATTCTTCATGAACACATGTATATATGATGCCAAGCAAAAAAGTAGGTGTTGGAGCAATGTACAAAATCTGTACAAGCTGGAGTAGTAATTTCAAAAACTACTCCAACTTGTAGTTTTTGTAAATTGCTACAAAAAGTTAAACCTCTTTATATGAAATACACAAAAATTGTACAAGCCGGTCTAGTAATTTCAAAAACTACATCTGCTCTATATATGAAAACAAAATTGTAAAATACCTATCTTTCTTAGTATCATAACAATTCAACTCTATATATGAAATAACACTAAAAACTATATCTTCTCTCTATAAGAAATACACAAAATTTGGGCAGAGTAGCCATATGAGAACTATCGGAACAGTTCTAAAGAATTAGAAATGTACAGTTCTAGTACTTTGCAATAGAACAACACAATTTATCAGTATAATTGATCTTCATCATGTGGTACTCCTTGGTGTATTCCATTTAAATTTTGTAATGCAACATGACTAACAAAGTCAAGAGGTATATACATATAAAATGGAACAGAATAATGTTAATCACAAACAATATACAATCATCAGGTATAGACATATTACATAATTTTACATTACAACACATGATTTGAGTATCAACAATAGAATAATACAATTGAACAATTTAAAATCATTTGGCATGTGTGAACTAACTCTAAATTAAATAATTGAAATCATGAACAATATACAGTCATGAGGCATTAGACATTAATATCAACATATCCATTTTTAGGTGATCATGAATGCATGTATATATGATGCCAAGCAAAAAAGTAGGTGTTGGATAAATCTACAAAAATTGTGCAACCTGGAGTAGTAATTTAATCATCAATGGTGATTTGGGAAGAGAACAACAATATATGAAAATAAAATTCTAAACTACTTATCTTTATAATCATCAATGGTGATTTGGGCAGAGAGCAGCCATATGTGAACTATCAAAACACATGATTTAAGTATCAGCATTAGAAGAGTATGTAAATATTGTTAAAACAAAACAATTTCAAACACCGATATCCACTGTATGTTGGTGATATAACCAGTATCTTGGCTAACCTTGCCAATGTTTAGATATCAAGACTTAAACTAAAACAAAATAAACTAGAGATCTTCAAACTTCATTTAAATATACTCAACTCTCTCCTCTTCATTCATTCTCAAGAACCCTTTGGCTCTTACATCAACCATAAAAGTGTCATATGCCTTCAACATTGTGCCTCGACTCGAATCAGGGATGGCTTTGAGGGCCTCATACACACTGTCTAAAATAATATCTAAATAAGATTTATCCACTTTGATATTTTGAGGCATAATGAGGCCCTCTTGCAGTTTTATGATAGTTTCACAGATCACATCCAATGAACCAACCATGCTTTCCTTCCTCCTCTTTCCCCTCCTTCATGATGGTGTTGAAGGATTTTTCCTACCACTTGCACTAGATTGATTGGAATGATAAAATTCATCATCCAAACCAGTTGTAGTCTCAAGAGGTGTAGTGATAGGGATATCCTCGTCACAATTAAATTTGACGCCCTCATCCATATGGTGTCCTTCTTTTGTCTCTTGAGTCGTTGTAGATGTGGTACCATCATCTATGTCATTACCCACAATAAAGGTTAAGTCACTGTAGTATTGGAAGAGCTGTCTCTTAGACACTTCGGTATTTTTGAATTCTTTTCTCTACATGTTAGCAGTATGAATAAATTATATCTTTGCCTTTAATTACCAAATTAATAAGAAGGAAATATTAATTAGATCAACATATTTGAAAGAGAATGTTACCTTCAAAAACTCATCCCATACCCTGTCATCAGCATCCATACATTGAGTACTCTTATTCCATGCAAAACCACTCATACTCCTCAACTCTCTCATAATTCTAAAACCTTGCTTCCATGTTTTCAACTTGTTCTTGAAATTTTCCTTTGACATATTGAGGTTCATCTCCCTGTTGAACCTCCTCTCAATGACAGTCCACACTTTTTTTTTGAATCCCCCTTCACCTTTTCTTCGTAGCTGAACTTGCTCGTGGAGAAAATCTAGGAACTTTAGTTCCATTTCTCTTGTCCACATAACCTTCTTGGAAGAAGAAGATACATGGCTTACTTGAACCTCGTCATCCATGCCACCATGAGTTGTGTGAACAACATCACCTACACCAGCTGTTAAATGCAAATATCAACATAATTCAAGTGAACTGTTTGGCAATATTCAAAACCTAACTTCATAACAGTCTCACAATTCTCAATGCACAAGTTAGCAAGGATGATACAGATCCAAAATAATAGATGATACAGATAAAAAATCATAGATGACATGGATCAAAGATATATTCTCAAGGATAGCAACTTTAAAGAAACTTTTAACAATATTGTCAAGGATAGCATGGAAATGAGGATGGATATTAAAGAAACACCCATACAACAGTGGCATATAATAAAAAAGATTGCATTTAATGATAATATCCAGCAATATCTATTAGATATACGGACCTGAAATGTCCTGACAATATCTTTCCATTCTATCCTTGAAAACACATTTATGTTCTATATAATCTAACATTTATGATCTATATCATCTTTTTAAAATTGTCTATATCATATATCATCTATATCAGCTCTCAGGCCTACGGGAGTTATGAGTATTTTTTGGTATAATTTCTATACCTGGAGATGCAAGTTTTTAAAGTGGATGGGTTCATCACATCTAGCTAGGTGTTGGGTTCATCACATGCTTTATGGCATACAATCATTTTCCATATAGATTGCAACAATAATAACAGGTCTTGCTTCTCTTAGATACAAACCATAAGCCATGACAATTCTACTTTATTTGGCAACTGGCTAAATACTTAAAGTTGAAAATTTCATATCTCTTGTGCTAGAGAACGCTATTGTTTTCTTTTGTTATAATAAATATATTGTACAGAAAATATTATCATATACTAAATGTAGCAGATAATAGACCACAAAATTTGGCTCCATTTTATAACTAATAAAGACATACTTTGAGCCAAAATAATTTTGAACCAGTAAAGTATGTCTACCTAGTTGTGATGTCCCCATCCTTAAACTAATATCATAAAAGAAATAAAGTACTTCTGTGGTCAAGGAGTGGTAGTCCTTAAGAACCTATACCTAGTTAGCAGGAAGTTAGATGTGCATAGTCAATTGACAATTGAAGACTAAAGTATTTAGAAAATCATGAAATATTATGAATAAGACAATTTTCCATAGAGTTATAAAGGATAAAATAAGTCCAAGATAATAATCATCTTTCCAAAAATCGATAGTAAGCAGCATGTCTATCACACCAAGTATGAAGAGTGTCTCCATTGGTTAATCGTTAAGACAATTAATATTATATGGGAAAGCTACAAGTATCGATGTAGTAGATAATCAAGCATTCCAAGCCACGTTGCTAAAGATGGCAATCAAGACTATCTTATAAATTGGTGTTGAATATTATCACATAAATTAAAATATGATACTTCAAACATATGTCACATCAATTAAAATTATACAAAATCATAGTAAGAATTATCATCAGAAAAATAAATTGGAATATAAATGGAATACACCAAGGAGTATCATCAAGAAAATGGACTGTAGGCTTCATTTGTTTCAAAGAATTTTCTATATGTGAACTATCAGAACACGTTATTTGTGCATCACCATTAGAATAGTATGGTTTATCTTCATCACTTGGTACTCCTTGGTGTATTCCATTTATATTTCCTAATGCAACAGGGCTAACAAATTCAAGAGGCATAGAAAATAACCATCTAGGAATAAATATAAAAACAAAAGAAAAATGAAACCATCATGTAAATTAGTGTATTTGCATTGAAGTACATTTTAGAACAAAGAAAGGGCCCCTAAAACTACAACTACTCTTGACATCTTTAGTCTTCCCACATCCTACTTCCTATATCATCTCGAAACTTCCCCCAATCATCCCTATCATGCTGGCTCAACCCATATGTCTCAACCATTGGTACATTTATCCCATCACGATAATATTCCTCTTCAATAGTCACTTCAAATGGAATGGTGTTCTCTATAGTAATGAAGTTGTGCAGTATGAAACATGCTAAAATAATATGTGCTTGTGTCATGATTGGATAAGATGTTGCATGCCTCGGGATAGGAAAACACTGCTTCAAAATCCCAAAGGTACGCTCTATTGCATTTCTAAGTGAGGAATGTTATGGTTAAACAACTCTCATGGAATTTTTATTGAGTTTTCTCTTGAAAAATCCTTCAGGTGGTAACGTGTACACCAATAAGGAGTGAGAAATCCTGGTACATTTGGATATCTAGCATCGACTAAATAATATTTTCTTACATAAAAAAGTATATTGTTAAAATGTGAAACATTTATCGTATTCTTCACTAACATACAATGTGAATTGGAATACTAGGGGGAACTGCCAGCAGATATGATCTGGAGAGAGATGAAGCTAGAACATGGCTATATGCAGAAGACCCTTCCCAACCATCAAGATTGTATTGAAACTTATAATCAAATGAACATACACCCATAGCATTTTGCGACAAGTTCCCTTTTCAATCATGATATTTACCTTGCATGTCGACATCGACAGTGACTGGTATATGGGTTCCATCAATTGCTCCAACAAAATCTATACAAAGAAAAACTATAATCAAATGAATACACAGTAATAGGATTAACAATAAAGCAAAGAAATTTACACCACTAGGAAATTTACCTTGAAGTACAGATCGAACGGTCCTTCCCACTAATTTCTGGAGGAGTATTTGGATGAGGTGGTATAAAATAATCCGCATGGAGTGCTAAGACAATCGTCAAGACCTTGTGGAAGTATCAAATTACTATCTCTCCTGAGTGGCCAAAGGTATGGGCAATCTTACGATTCCTTAGATTGGCCAAGGGTGTGGAGGAACATCACTAGTTGTTCTTGTAGCATTTTGTTTATCGTATTTGTAATGCTTCCCTTTTGCCTTAGAATATTGGATAGCCAAAAGAAGGCTACTGTACTCATGGGAATTTGGTCATGACAATCTACCTCATTGGAATCAATAATGTGTTTATAAAAACCAAGCTCATCTCTTCTTTTCTTACGCATTTATTGTCTACCTTCTTGTGCAGACACTGCTTTGGCTACCGCAAGGAAAACAAGAATAATTGCGAGAAGTTGAGTGATTTTGGTCTTCCTAATTATGTGTTCTTGAACATTTATATTATTGGGAAGATCCATCAATGATCTGAAACGTGGACAGCGGCAAAGATTTGAGATACAAAATAGCCACTAATAGGCAACAAGAGTTCAAGACAACAAAAGAAATGCACCAACATGATTTTTTTCCATGTAATATGTCTATTGCGTGTAATATGATACTTTTGTTTGTATATGTAATCCTAGCTAGTTATTGTCCCTGTTGAATTTGTTAGCATTGCTACATTAGGAAATCAATCAAAGTGATATTGGTCAATACTGATTTGGGCAGACCATCTAATCGTAAATGGAGCAGATATAGTTTTTATATATTATTACTCTAGCTAGTACAATTTATGTAAATTTCTCCAACACCTACTTAGTGCTTGACATCATATATACATGTGTTCATGAAGAAGATCATAAGCCCACCATTAACAATATATACCTATGAAGAAGATCATAAGCCCATTATATATACCTATTGAATTTGTTAGCCCTGCTGCATTAGGATATTTAAATGGAATGCACAAAGGAGTACCAAGTGATGAAGCAATGCAATAGATTGATCATTCAGTCAAAGTTATATTGGTTAATGGTGATTTGGGCAGACCATCTAATCATAAATACATGGAATATAATGGCTTCTCTTCCCAAATGACCAGTGATGATTAGAAAGATAGGCATTTTGGAATTTTGCTTTCATATATAAATGGAGCTGATAATTCTTAAACCTGTCTTTGTAATAATCAATGGTGATTTGGGCACACCAACCATTACATCCCCTATAGATGAACATGCAAAAGCTTTATCCACTTCTACTTTTTCATAATCCACATTTTATAAAATTTTAGGTCCATATGCTTGATTCATCACAACATTTTTCCCTCTCTTGCAAAAGGTTTATGCAGACAATGAAAGGGTTTTGCATTTTTTCACATTTGCTGGTAAAAGATTTGTTCAGTTTTGCTTGATAGTCCTTGGTGTGTTCCATCTAAATCTCCTAATGCAACATGGATAATAAATTCATGAATGTGGAGCATGTAATGACTGCCTATTGAAGAAATTTATTTAATTGTGTATTGTCATTGATGTTACACATATATATACACTTATGTAGTGATGTTACACAAATGTCTACATTCAGAATGAGCACAGTTGGTGAATATAATGAGTTATTTTAGTGTTGACCGAGTTTAGTCGGGTATTGAATAAGTTAAGTGTTGACCGAGTCACTCGGGCATTTCAGTCATGGTCGGACATTCAGTGCCAAACAACTAACAGTGATTTACATTCTATAATTAATTAATTAATTATATGAGGCTGACTGAATTGAGATTTATTATTTAGAATTATATTCAAGCCGACTTGACAGGACTTATCATATATATGAAAGGTCAAGTTTGGATTGAATGTGTGTAAGTAGAGCAGTAAGTACAAAAGAAGAAGTGTGGAATTCTGTGACATGAAGAGTGAAGGAAAAATCAGATAGGATTCTGATTGAGTACAGATCACTAGGAGTTGCAATAGAACATCTGATTAGCAAGGATCCAGTCATAATCAGAACAGAGATCTGAATCAACAAAGACAGTTGCTTACACATACAGGTCAATTCATTGTTACTTTATAACAAGTGTAGCAGTGATCTCAAATCTCTTAACAAAGTAGACTTAAGAGTCTTTTTGTAAATCCTCTCACAAGGTAGCATTTCTATGTTGAAGTGTTGAAGACCTCTAACAAGGCCACTCCTCACAGGGTGATTAAAACCTTTAACAAGGTCACACATAACAGTGTGTTATTGTAACCTTTAACATGGTTGGATCCTAACAGGCCTCGCTTCAGAAGAGTGAAAAATAGTAACTAGTTACATTGGTGGTTTTTCCCATATTAGGTTTCCACGTTAAATCTTGGTGTCACATGTGTGTATGTTATTTGTTTCATGCTTTATGTTTCTGCACTTAATCACTAAAGTATAATTTCATTGGATATTATAAAGATTGCTTTGACACCCGAGTTACAGAAGAATATTTTAATTGGCTGGGTAACAATGTTAAAGTATTTAAGACATCTAAGGGACAAATGATTTGTTTCTGAAGTAACTGGTTCACTTCTCCCCTCTAAGTTACTTATCTCATTTCCAAAAATTGGTATCAGAGCTTCAAGTGCTTTCAGAGAAGGTTTCAAGACCCAAGCTAAATATCATAGATGTCTTACAGAAGGGAGATCCCAAAGCTAAACAAAGACAACTTCCTAGCATGACAAGAGATGATGAAGCTACATCTATCTACTATCAGAGATGTTGGTTTGCAATTTTAGGAAAGCAAATATGTGGAACCAACAGGGACTATGACTGTGGAACAGATGATGGAACGGAAGCTTCATAACATAATGATGATTGATATATCCTCTTCACGCAGCTACTTGAAATTTGACGAAGTCAAGGACTGCCCTACAACCTATGATATGTGGAAGAAATTACAAGACGTTCATGGAGGAGATGCAAATGTAAAGAGAGCCAAAGTAGAAAGTCTAAGAGGACAATTTGACCAGATGAAAATGAAATAAGGAGAAGACATTAAAAGATACAATGAAAGAATCAAGAACGTTGTGAGTGTCATTAGAGCTCCAAGTGGAATAATTGAAGATACAATAGTGGTTAGCAAAGTACTAAGAACTTTACTTCCTATCTATGCTATTAGAGTTTCAGCTATTCAAGAGATGAGGTGCAATAAGGACATAACTCTGGATACATTAGTGAGAAGGCTTACAACTTTTGAGCTGGACAACTTTGAGAATTACTCTCCTAGCTCTAGCAATCTTGAGTCTACATTCAAAGCTAAATTAAACCTTGGTAAGAAGGATAGATACTCAAAAGGGAAGCAGATTGAAAGTGACAGTGATGATGAAGATCTTGACATCATCGAAGCATTACTTGCAAGAAGAGACGCAAAAGGAAAATACAAAGGAAAGATACAATTGATTTGTTTTTCATGCAATAAGGTTGGTCACATTGCTGCAAAGTGTCCAAACAAAGAAG
Source organism: Thuja plicata (assembly GCA_018584345.1). NCBI lineage: Eukaryota > Viridiplantae > Streptophyta > Pinopsida > Cupressales > Cupressaceae > Thuja > Thuja plicata. Next base: position 1,764,798 of record MU224300.1, read on the forward strand.
ACAAAGATGAGAAAAAGTTCAACGAATTTAAGGATTTCAAGAACTACAAAAGCTACAAGGATAAAGTTAAGAAGTCTTGTTAGATTGCTAAAGATTCTAACAGTGATGAAGAAGAAGATGGAATGGTTTATATTTCTATTAAGGATGAGTCAGATGAAGAAGATGAAAAGACAACACTTTTCTCACACATCAGTAAAAATGACACATGGATAATTGATAGCGATTGTTCTCATCACATGACTGGTGATAAGACAAAATTTGAACATCTTGAAAACTATGATGGTGGGAGTGTCGGTTTTGGGAATGATGAACCTTGCCATGTAAAAGGAAAAGGTTGCATTATTATGACAGAAGGAATCAAATGTGATAATGCTTATTGGGTTGAAGGATTGAGGAGAAATCTACTCAGTGTAGCACAACTGAACAACATTGGCTTCAAGGTAGAATTCATGAATGGTAAGGCCAAGCTCCT